>NNCF01125963.1:101359-130559 GCA_002313205.1 Laupala kohalensis | reverse complement strand
ATTTAACAATAAACTCAGGTATATCATCTACGCCTGTTGAAAATTTGTTTTTTAAGGAGCTGATGATTCCCATGACTTCACTGGCGTTAGTTTCGGAAGTGAACATAGAATTGGGTACGTGGGTGGATATAATTGGAGGACATTGATTTCGATATACTTAGTTCGTGACAAAAAGCGAAAATGAATGGAAGCAAAAAGTATTGGATAGTCATTTAATGTAAAAAACAATAAATAAATGTTTTTTCGATGTCTGGATTCATGTCGTACGGTCTACTCTGCCACGAAACCCTTTCCTCGACAACCATTAATCCCAACCTCGTACAAGATAAAGGGCCTCGCCACGTCTGGTAGTCTGTGTAGGTACGAGATTCTCATCAACTACAGAACCGATTTTATCCAGCCTTCACTAATGGACAGAGTGTTTCACGAGAAGGATTTAAACGTTGAATTGTGGATATGCTGCGTACATTGGCCGCCCAATTACAACGAATCTCGTTGAGGTCGGAAAAAAAATCAATCGTTCGTAAGGTATCTTCCCTCGCGCAGTTTCAATAGGAAACTGTGAAAACACTGTATGGATATTTTATTCACTTCAAATAGTTCTAAGAAAATATTCCCCTACCACTGCATCACTTTTATTATTTTTTATTGCAGTATTTGTAAATGGGAAGTGAAGATTGCCATTGAAGCTTATCTACATGGAGCAATAGGATGCAGGAGGTGGGTGGTAGGTGGACCGCTTAGCTGGGTTTACCAACAACTTGGCCCATGTGGAGGTGTTAGTAGGAGTAGACAGTAACAATTAGAGTTATTGACACCAGGAAGAGGTGAATAAAGAGAGAAAGGATTTGCTTTTCAGTAGTCACAGCTGTGTATGAACTGGGACATTCATGTGAAATTTATTTACAAATATTTTCTGGCCCCACCGGAAATAGAACCCGGGATTGTCCAGGTAGTTAGAACGCTACCACCTGAGCCACGGAGATAGAACGCTACCATCTCAGTCGGTATCGCTAATTAAATAAATAATGAAAGAGAAACACCACATATTTCGTAATAAAAACTCACAAAGTCCATAAAAGGTCGTACGTATCTCATTATTTATTTAATTAGATTATGTAATGGACGTTAATTGTAGCGGAACTGCATCATTAAATATCAAAGGCGCCGTTCTACTATCTGACTTACTGATTCATTAATGTAGTAATTCATTCGCAAGGGACACACTCATTCATTCATAAACGTAACTAAAATCACTAACGACGGGAACTTGAAAATTTGAGAGGATTCTGATTTTGTATTGTAGAGACTCACAAAAAAAATATTTTTCAAAATTATGATTGTAAAGGGGTGATCAAATGGGTAATTATTGACCCCAATACTTATTAAAGAACTGAGCTAATGAAATGCTGAGATAAAGTTAGAAATTAAAAATTCATGTATTCGTCAACGCATTGGATAAAAAAATTTCCTCCCTCAGGCTGCGGTCATACGGTAATGTATCCGGGTTTTTATCCTGTCCCGGGTTTTTCTCCGGTTTTCCTTCGGGTAAAGGCGGATTTCTTGTACAGGTTCTCTAGGCTTTTGTCTATGAGCGCGTTTCTGGAAACAAGAAATCGTGAATTTAGTGTTATTTCAATTTCTGTGATTTGTAAACACTATACTCAGAATAATCTATAGTTCGTACATGTAAAATAAATTTTTTGTGTTAAATTACAAACATTTTGATATTCTATTAGTATTATAACTGTAGCTAACTTTTTATTTTATCAAGGAATTTTTGCTTAAATTTTTCAATCCGCCTCTGCCTTAGGGTCCTTGATCGGAATTGATGGAATACGTCCCTCACTTGCTTTCGAAGAGTAAATTAGTTTATTGTCCTCCACGTGGTCATACGCAGTTTGTAACTGCTTTTTTGACAATAAATTTATTTTTATACAATTTACATATTTATCATATATTATATCATCACGGTTCATGTATGTAAGCGTGCTATTTTTTCTATACATCAAATTAACAGGAAGTAAATCGAACCGTGTACTAATCTAGATACTTGTAGTTGTTTTATAGTACTATAGATTCTGATTAAATTCCCTTTCTCATGCATGTTGTTTTAGTCCTTTTCATTTATATCACGTTATTTCTAATTGTATGCAAAACCTTAGAAAGTATGTGTACATTATCTCCGTAACGAGTTTTTCTCCTCCTGGTAGTGGCGAATTTTCCACACGCGGGAATATGTCATTTAATACCATTGTTATTATTCGTCTCGACTTTTTACTGCACATTATATCTACGATTCATTTTGGAAAAATAAATGGAGAACACCCTTCGATAATGCCCTTGCGTTCACTTGCCACGGAGATATCAAGGGTTCGATTCCAGGCGGAACAAGAAAAATCTGTAGCTTTCATCTTCTGTATGTTCATGTAGCTGTGATGATTGAAACCTTTGCTACAATAGTTGTAATATTCGTATACGGTAATCTAGATTCCCCCAATATTTTTTACGAGGTGTCTAGTGAGTTATTCGTGCTCCCTTACTACACCGTAGGATTTAGTTGACCGAAACGAGAAATACGTACAAAAAGATCCAATTTTTTATTATTATTATTTTTTTTTGTAAAATGTGTGTGGTCTCCGTGGAGATGATATAGTAAACAAGTGGTTGGAAGAATTCCAATGGAGAAATTGGTTCAAAAACACGTTTTGGGATAAATTATGCGCCTTGAAGGACAAATAGTAGTTGATGGAAGAGTAATTAAAGGAGAAGAGAAAGATTGGAGAAAGAAAATAACGAATGTATTGCTGAGTGCAAGGCAAATAGAATGGGACGGAACATCTAAAGGCAGAGATTTGTACCAATTAATAGCAAAGGGTGAATTATGCAGGAAGACATAGAAAGTGGTTCAGCCGGAGTGCAGGAATTGCAGAATTTTTAATGAGACTCCAAGAGATATTTGAAAAGATTCAATCTAGTAGATGAATCGTTTGATTGCGGACAAAATTCGGAAACACGCGAACATGTATGTTGGGAATGTTTATATCATGGGGAAGAGAGAGAGATATATATATCTCAGAAGAACGAAAACAGAAACAATGGTGAGTCGCTCGGACCAGAAATGATTAAAACGAAAATACGATTTGAAATTTTCAAAGGATATGTAGAAGGAATAAAAGAGATAAAAACGGAATTAAAAGTAATTGAAGACAAAAGAAGAACCAAGAGATAATGTCGTGCAGTGACTAAAAAGATGGGGACACGACTTGAAACAAATAAAAAAATGTGGTTGGGAAAACAAATATTATTTTTTCTTCAATGAGCCCTGATGATGACTAAAATAAATAGTCGAAATGTTAGCGAAATGATATAATTTTTTTTATTTACTTGTTGGTCTAAATGCAAGAAAATCAATCCCCAGTAATTATTATGGTCGATAACATTTCAAGAAAGTACGTATTTCTTAATTTTTTAATGAGGACGAAATCCTTGATCGGAATTGATGGGATGGTCCCTTACTTGCTTCCGGAGAGTAACTTAGTTTATTATCCTCCACGTGGTCCTACGCAGTTTGCAACTGCTGTTTTGACAAAAAATGTTTGGTTATTTATTTATTTATATGGAGAGCAAAGTGCGGGATGGGTCGTAGCGAGGGGTGTGAGCCAAGAAACGTCTCTGTCCACATTCTAAAGGTGCGCAGCGGAGATAGGAGAGTTCAAACGAGCCGCTGCAGTCGCCGTTGAGAACAGAAAGACGTCGAGGAGCGCAAGATGAATCTGGTGGATGAGAGGAACGAGATAGGATTACAGCAATAAGGTTAATGGGAGGCGATCCAGCTGCTAGCTTCAGACCCTTTCCCTGCAGGCTCCCTCAAATGCCCACATACCCTTCCTTTTTTTTTCTTTATCACGGAGGATATGGTGGGTAAGAAAATTCCCTTCGAGCTTCCTATATTTGAAACCTTAGGCAAGTAAAAGAGTTGCTGCTTAAAATGGAAACCATATCAGTTATCTATTTCTGAAAATTTTTCACTATTAATCTTCTCAAAATAAAATATTCGTAAAATATGTCACACTAAAAAAATTACTAACATTTTTAACTATTTGCATCACAAGCAATCGTTCTTTTTTATTCCATTAAATATGATGTTGATGTATTATATTATCCAACTGGGAAACTAATTACAAACAGTAGCGTGGAAAAAAAAATTATCGATATTTNATATATATATATATATATATATATATATATATATATATATATATATATATATATATATATATGATAGAGGTTACATCACAAAAATTACATTCATATAACATTTTAAGCTTATAAATACTTAATATCATTAACATTATATACGTATCTTCTTAAATCGTAAGACCAATTTTATGTGAACATAGTTATTTTTTTATTAATTAATGAAGAATAGAAACAATTGCTTGGTAATTCAGCAAAGTGTTATACGGATCCTGAATATAACAATTAGTAATAATAGTAAGATTAGCAAGAATTGATTGTATCATTGCCTTATTAACAAAAACATATCATCCTCTAAATACTTGTTGTATTTTCTTACTTTACAAGATGTCACGATAAATTAAGTAACTGTATCGAGAGAAATATGAAAGTTGAAAATACACAAAAGTTTCGAAACGTAATATTTCGACGACCCTTATCATTCTCAACGCTCTGATAAATAATTACTGAAACAACAAAATACATTAAATGTGTATCTGACATTTCCGTTCTTATAAAGAAATCTTTTTGTATATGATGCATAAGTCAATAATGCTGCTAGATGAGGTATGGATAGTGTAGATCAACGTAGAAGAAATTAACAAGGGATGATATTTATATATAATGTAATGGCTTGTAGATAGTTTTATATTTTATTGATTTTGTTTGTTATTATTGTAATACGTTTTTTCATTATCCTGATAATCTAGAGATGGTATTGAGTTCTGTCGTGTCTTTCATAGACCTGATGATTGTTAAATAAAACAAGAGAAACGTTGGAAGAGTTAACAAATCTTAAAATTCATGAACAAGCCTTCGATATTATTACAAAATATATTCTTTCTCTTTCACAAAACTGCATTGGATTCAATTTCCTTTTATATGTTTAGTTTCACTATTACAATTTTTTAAGAGAGAAAAAGTTTGGCTGCAGTTCCTTGACATGAGTATTGTTCTGAGTGACGATGGAAATATGATTGCTCTTCGGAATCAGAAATACGTGGATATAACCATTCCACGAAAAATAAACACAATTTTAATACAAGTTTTACATGACCATCTAAGATTTTGATACAATTTTGTAGGGAGGTAACCATCATAGACAAAGATTTCAATTCCGCACGCTGCAAGAAACCTTCATTCTTTTATTGTTTTAACATTGATCCCAATTTCATCCCACATTCATATTTTCCCAGATGATTAACAAGAATATTATCATCTATTTCTAGCACTAATTTGAAAATTTTCATAGCGGCGCACTTCGAGAAAATAAAAGTCAAAAGTTTGATTTTGAACACATTAATTTTTTCTCCATAACCTATTCATCTATCTCAATTAGGAGAGCTTCCAGAGCAATTGAAAAGTTTTGTGTAGAACCATTTTGCAGCGATTTCTTTAAACTTTAGACTGTTGTTAACTTCCAAACTTTACGACAATACTTGGTATCTTTATAATCTATATTATGACTACCTCCCTAGAAAACTTTATCAAAAATGTGAGGTAAAGACCCTCTGTCGCCTTGAGATGGAATGACCTGCAAGTCCCTCGAAAAGAATTCGAAAGCGCATTCAGCCGTCAGCAAACGATGAAGAGCGTACAGTCTGTCTGTCTTGTGTGTTTATCTACCAGCGAAGGAAAACACGACGACTTTCTTGCACTACAGAGTATTTTCTCTCGACGAATACGAAATCGATTTACAGAATAATACGGTCCAGAGAAAACTTATTTGAAATTAACGGTAACGGGAAAACATCTGCAAGTGAATTTTATTTCTAAAGCCAAGAGATTGGTTATTTTCGCAAAAGAAATTTTAACGACTACGAAAAGAAGGCAAACAGAAGAAATTGTTTTCTTTGTGAAATGACTCAAAATAGAAATAGAATAGAAGAATTAAATTATCTCTGAATAGATCAATTTACCTTTCGAGCTTTTGACGAAAGAAGAGTATGTTTGGAATCTTTGACAACAGAAATTGAAAATGAGAAACAGAAATGGTATGTGAAGTCCTGCAACTAGGGTTACGTTTTTTCATGGATATGCATAAATTTGGCGAGTACATAAGTAAATAACAAAGCACCTACCATACCTCATATCAATATATATATATATAATTCCACGTGCGTATAATGAACTAAGTTACTCTCCGGAAACAAGAAAGGGACCATCCCATCAATTCTTATCAAGGACTTAAGGTCAATGGTGGATTTAATACTATAATTTTTTTTCTTTAATCATATAGGAACTGTTATCAATATATTATTCCAAAATAAATCGTAAAAATAATATACAGTCAAAATTCGAGATTAATAGTAAAATAGAATTAAGTGACATCCCCGCCAGTGGAAAATCCGCCACTATACGTAGAAAAAACCGACCCAGGATGTGACTACAAAGGCAATGTGTACAACCATTCCAAGGTTGCGAGCAGTGAAGAATGAACAATTATAAATAAAAAGAAGAAAAAACGATATGCATGAAAAAATAAATGAATTTACTCATTATCTAGAGGACTATAACAATGACGAGACAGTATGGGGAGAAATTAAAATCACTTACATTATCCGAAGTCATGCGGAATACAATATTTATTGGCAAATTGAATTACTCATCAAATTGTTTTATTAAAATCAGTGAGTTATTTCATATTTTAGAAGAAATAGAACATACACTACTAGCTGAATGAACCCAGTGAATTAGGTAGAAAATACTTGTTTTTAGACACACCACCCTAGACACTCTCCTTACATTTTCGCGTAAGGTGTCTCTACAGTTCCCGCACGAACGCTGGGGAAGTAATGCTCATTTGGACAAAGATTTTTTTAATTTTCACATTATCGTATTATTATTATTATTATTAAACAAGGACAAATTAATAAGTTATAAATTTTGTTGGGTTAAAGAGGGAAAGATTTTTGTTAGAAAGGAGGAAAAAAGCAGAATAATAAGAATACATAATGAGAAAGATATTGAATCTCTAAATTAAAGTAATTAAGGTAAACCTTAACTAAGTAAATTCAAAGAAACGTTGGCAGACTAATTGTGGATAGGACATTAATAACGGAATTAGAAATTGGAGGACTGATACAAACTGTATTATTGGATAGTATAGATGATCTGGAGAAATTTATAAAAAGAAAGAAAACTAAATTCAATATTTTGCATTTAAATATAAGGTCTATAAAAAAGCACTGGGAAGAATTTTGTTTGGTAGTGGAGAAAAATCTAGAACAAATAGATGTATTAGTGCTAAGTGAAATAAATGCTAAGAGGGATGATAATTTAGATGAGTATAATTTAAAGAAATTTAATAAATATGTAAAAAGAAGAGAAGAAAAATGTGGAGGAAGTTTGTTGATGTTTATAAAAGGAAAACGTAGTCTAGAAGTACAGGAAATTGAAACAAAACAATTTGAGATGTTAGCTGGAGAAATTAAATTAAAAAAAGATGATAAAGGGACTATCCTAGCTATGTATAGACCACCAGAGAAAAGTAGATTGTTATTTTTAGAAGAACTGAATGAAGTATTGAAAAAATTTAATAATAATAATTGGAGATATTAATATTAACATAATGGAAGTATTGAAAAAATGTAATAATAATAATTGGAGATATTAATATTAACATAATGGATGATTCAAAAAGTAGAGATGATTATTTAAATATGCTATTAAATCATTCATAAGTACAGTGTGTTGATAATTTTACGAGGGAGGAAATAAGGAATGATGAGTTGGTACAAGCTTGTTTAGACCATGTAGTAATAGGAAGTAAAGTTTAAAAAAGTGAAACTTTTATAATCATGACTAAAATATCAGACCATTATATAATAGGAATGAGTTGTGATTTAATACTACAGGAAGAGAAAGAAATTAAATGTGAGAGTGAGACAATAGAGATATTTTGTGAAAACAGGATGTAAAACGGGCTTAGCAAATTAGAAATTCTCAATCTTGATGAGAAACCTGCTGATGAATTATATTCAATAGTGAGGAATACTTTTGAAAAATCGACTGTTAAGAAGGAAAAAATAACAAAGAGAAAAGAGAAAATTATTAGACCATGGGTTAATAAGGAAATTAAAGAAATGATGAAAGAAAGAGATAACATTTTTAGAATATGGAAGAAAACTTCAGTGAAATCCACGGTGAAAAAAGAAAAATTGAGAAAGGAATATAAGTTATTAAGGAGTAAAATTACATTTTAAATTAATAAGCAAAAGATGTTACATTTTCAAAATGCATTAGCTGGTAGTAAGAACAATATAAAGAAAACTTGGAAAGTAATGAATTCTTTGTTATCCATTCCGGAAAAGAAATCAGTGAATGAAGTAATAACTAAGAGTTTTAATGATATAGAATTTGAAGAAGTATTAAGTAACTTTGCAAAAACTTTTAAAAAACAACCCGAGAAAATAACACATGTTTGTAATCTGGGGGTGATGGATATGATAGAAAATTATAATTAAGAACACTTTTTATTTACCAGAAATAATGTTAGACGAAACTAAGGCTCTAATTTTAAACATGAATATCAATAAAGCAACAGGTTTAGATAAGATTTCAATGACAAATATACAGGAAAATATGGATGTATTGGCGCCAGTGATTTAGATGATAATAAACAATGGAATAAAAGATGCAAATTTCCCTGAAGGCTTGAAAGAATCAATGATTAGACCAATATATAAAGGTGAAAATGCAAAAAGTTATGAAAATTATAGACCTATTTCCATTATGAATTCTATAGGTAAATTATTTGAAAAATATCTGGCACAAAAGTTAACAAATTATTTGGAGAAATTTAAAATTTTAGATGTAAAACAATATGCATATCAAAAAAATAAAGGAACTGAGGATTTATTAGATGATTTGATGGAAGTGATGAACAAGCAATTACATAAAGGAAATCATGTATTAGCTTTAAGTATTGACCTTTCTAAAGCGTATGATGTGGTGAATCATCACAAATTATTTGATGCATTAGAGAAAATAGGAATAAGGAGTCATAGTTTGAAAGTGTTTCAAAGTTACTAAGAAGGAGGATTTTTTAGAGTAAAAATACATAACAAAGTAAGTGAAAAAGAATTTTTAAACATGGGTATTCCACAGGGTAGTTATCTAGGACCAATTTTGTATTTGATTTATGTGAACGATGTAAAACTATGTTTCAAAAATTGTTATCATTTCATATATGCAGATGATAAAATGATAGTTTCAGTAAATAAAGATCAAAAGATAGCAGAACAAAATTTAAGAAATGATTTTGGTACATTTCAGAAGTGGTGTCATGATAAAGGACTAATAATTAATGAAAAGAAAACCAAAAGTATACACATCACAACATCGCATACACCAAGGGAACCAATTAACATAATTTTTCATGATAGATGTTGTATCCATGAAAGAATTTTAAACTGTAAGTGTAAAAGTAAAATTAAAGAGGTTAATGGGTTTAAATATTTGGGCATAGTAATAGACAAGAATCTGAATTGGAGGGAGCATATTTTAGAAGTATGTAAAAAAATTAGAATATGTACATGGAAACTGATGAATGTAAAAAACTTTGTAAATTGTGAAACATTTAGAATGATGTATTTTGCATTAATAGAATCGATTATAAGATATGGAATAGGAGTTTGGGGGGTAGCAGCAAAAACACATTTAGATTTGGTACAAAATATACAAACTAAAAGTATCAGATGTCTTGCTGAAAAATTGAATCTGTTGGATTGTGAAAAGGATATTTGATTTAGAAAAACCAAAATTATGACTGTAAGAAATTTATATGAATTTCAAATCATTTATAAAAACGTTTTTGAAAAAAGATTTAGGGAAGAAACTGAACACAAATATAGAATAAGGAAGAAATATAATTTTTTGATACCAAATACTTTCAATAGGTATGGTGAAAGAATGAAAAGATTTATAGTGTCTAAATTATTGAATGAGATGTCTGATAATTTAATTGACATTCAAACAAAATTTATACTAAAAAGAAAATTGAAAGAGTGGTTAGTTGAAAGGGAAAAGGTTATTTAAAATATGAGATAATTTGGATGTGTATATATGGTGATTATATTGTAATGTAAATAGGAGACCGTTTAAATAAAATAGGAAAGGTGTAGTAGTAGTAAGAGATAAATATATGAGTAAATTTTTTATTCTCTCTGACAAGTCAAAAGAACTTAGAGAGAAATAAGAGTACAAAAAGGAAAGAAGAAGTGTTGAAAGAAGTTTTGAAAATTGTATTAACATGAATAGAGAGTAATGGTATATTAGAAGATTTGCTTTAAACCATAATATTGTTATTGTAAAATTGATTGTGAATTGTAAGAGTAAATGCTTATTATTATTATTATTATGCAATATATAGTAGTAACTTTTTTATGTGATATACAACGAAACTATAAGCAAGTACATTTTGTAAATGTATAAATACATGTAAGATAAATTGTATAAATGCTAACAAAGCATGCAATTTTGAAAACATTATCATTATTATTGTTTTTTGTAGAACTTTTGTAAAACTAGTATATAACTTTTGTATATTTTTTGTGAAACGTCTATAAAACTTTTTAAATAACTGTTTGTAAAGAATTGGGAANATATATATATATATATATATATATATATATATATATATATATATATATATATATATATATATATATATATATATATATAATTATTACTACTACTATGAATACACGAAAACTAAAGATTTCCAAACCGATTGACCCTCTACGCAACTATAAATAAAACTTGCGAGTGATTACAACGCAACAATGGATTCACTCTTATAAAATACACAGCAACATGAGAACGTGCAAACGATTCTTCCCCTCACCTCACCTATCTATTCCTTGCAACCAAACTATCGAAAAATCAACAATCCTGTTTCTAAATATTTAAATTAGCAACGTAGACTGCAAGAATCAACTTGATATCTGAAGATACTGGAAGTCACGATAACTTGCTTCAAATTATTCAATATGGCCGCCTTAAACAAATTGCCAACCTCTACGAAACAAATCCCTGAAACACTCAAGGGAACCGTGGTAAGAAACTTTCAGGAAAAGCGTGTAGAATTCATTACAAAGAATTTAAGTAAAACCCAAATAAATATAAATAGTAGTCACAAAAGTGACTACTTGCTGTAAAGAAATACAAGTTAATAACACCACAAACAAAGACAATATAATATTCGTTCCACTCGCTCGATGCAGAAAGAACAGAACAGTGCCACAAGAGCAAGAGAAATGAATAGGTGTCAGAGGTTGGCAATGGATTCAATTTCGAATGTCTTGCCAACAGAACGCGAGGTACCCTTATCATTACTCTTATGGACGATGGCGAAGTAAAAGCGTTGCCTACATTAAGTACAGATCTCTGTAGAAACAATAAATAAATAAATATATAAATAATTTACGGTCAAGAGAGCTGTTACAAATTGCGTATCACCACATTGAGGATAACAAAGTAATTTACTGCGACTGATACAAAATAAACTAATGAACACAGTGCGATTCCGTTCATGATATTTTCTCGTTAGTTGAATTTCTCGAAGCAAAGTATGGTGACTTTTACTATAGGTTCGTCAGACGTCCCCTAAAAAAGCAAAACTTCGGAAATTAAAATGGGGTTGGGTTTTCGATATCTTAAGTAGATAGTGAACTTTTTAGTATTTTGAAGGTTATGGGAGCAAATTTTCATCATGCTCGGATTCAAAGTGTACATTTGAATAAAGGACGCATAAACATTCACCGCTCGAGACACCCAACTTTGTAAAGAGAGATTTTAATTTTTTTTATGAACTAACATTGAAGTGGCAGTGAAGATAGACGGAAAATGTTTATCTTTTCCGTGAAGCAAACTAGCACAAGAAATTTATTACTCTGCTCATACGCAATAATCCACATTTATTTATTGGCAAGTAAGTTGAAGAAATGCGCATGAGGGGGGACGTGATTTATATAAATTTATAAACAATGTTAAATTTGCACAGACCAACAAGAAATTGTTTCGGTCGAGTAGACTTTGTACTATAATTATGACAGGACATCGGGACATGAATAAATAATTATACAAAATGAAGTTAACTGACAATTATATTTGTTTATGCGGAGAAGGTACAGAAGACGTCGACCATATAATATGCGGCTGTAAATATAATGACAAGGAAAATCAAGAATTATTACTATTTATGAAAAAGGAAGGAGTTAATACATCCGAAAATTGGCCTAATCTTATACGGAATGAAGACGTTTTTGGAAAATTCCAGGAGAATATAACAATAATGATGTGTGTAAGGCAAGCACTGAAAACACATGTTGGAGAGTTGTTGCGCCCGTCAGGTAAAATGTTACGTGAGAAAGAGATCACATAAAAGAGAGACGAATGAGAGAGAATTAAACACAGGTAATGACGTTTGAGTTCAGGGTCTGGGATAAAGGAAAAACCAATTGAATTTTTTTATATATTGTCACATCTCATGGCATATACATTGTCTATTAATACTATCTCATATGATGTTTTTATTTAAATGTGATGATACTTCCAATTTGTATTCTGGAAATAGTCTGTCGATACGGTCAAGTATTTTCTATAAATTATGATGTTGATCTTGACAAATATATTATATAACGGAACGATATTTTCGAAGATTGCTCATCAATAAAAGATTCTTTTTACAAAGCCAACGTTTCGGCAATTTATTTTGCCTTCATCAAGGAACATACACAATTTACATTATTTTTAGTACAACTTTGAAACACCTTATTAACACAAACAATATATCAAGGATTGCTCATTATCTAACTATGAAATTACTGTTACAAAAAGTCTTATTATAATACAGAATAATATTCCTGTATCATATGAAGCCATACCATCATCAATTACCACCAGCCATAACCTCTAAATACAACCCACTACATCTCTACAACCTTCCTGGTGTAGGTCAAAAATAAAATTTAAAAAATGGCAATTCCTGAGCTCAGTCATGGCGAAACAACCCTACCACTGCTGCCAACCCATTCGTCAATAATATTTTTCTACACGTTACTTAAATTGTCAGTATAGTTTGTATGTTACAAGTTCTATCACTTAGTGATGTGAACCATTTCTTTAATTAATCTCTTTTTGTAATTGGGTTCAACACATAAAATTTTTGCATGTTGAAAATCAAAACTATGTTGATTTTATAAAGCATGTTTTGCTAAAGCACACGTGAGTTGAGCCTTTTTAAGATCATACATATTGTTTGAATATCCTTTTAACTAACCGTCCGAAACGTTGGCGTTGTAAAAAGAATCTTTTATTGATGACCAATCCTCGAAAATATCGTTCCGTTATAAAATGTCTATAAAGTTTCATAATTTTAACGTTTGTTTCTATTAATAACCCGAACTTCAAAACAAGGTAATTATGATGTTGACGTGTATAAGGTAAAATACACTAGGACAATAAATCCAGAATAATAATTTACTTCACAACTAATTATTATCATTAATCTAATCAAGTATCAGCTGTAAAAAATATGGTATGGTACTCACATTAGTGTTCTGTAAATCCATGATAGGGGAGATCCTTACCTGCAAGAAANTTTTTTTTGTTTGTTTTTTTTGAAATTACGGTAATTATATTGTCAGAAAAATTGTAATATAATCCCATCATTCTGTATAACATGAGAGCAGCGCTCACATGTTTTTATGTATTTTTCTAAACCTGATGAAGATACCAAAATATATCGAAAAGTTGTGTGAAATTGTATTTTTGTTTCAACATGTGTTAATTAAACTGACATTTTGTGAAGGAAATTGACTGTTTACTTCGGTCCAATTTAATTTTATTTATAATAAATTTATTGTCAAAAAAACAGTACAAACTGCGTATGACCACGTGGAGGACAATAAACTAATTTACTCTCCGGAAGCAAGCAAGGGACCTATTCCATCAATTCCGATCAAGGGCCCCAAGGCAGAGGCGGATTCAAAAATTTCAGCAAAAGTTCCTAGATAAGATAAAAAGTTAGCTGCGAGTTATAATACATATATAATGTCAATATGTTTGTAATTTAACGCAAATATGTTTGTAAATTTACATGTACAAGTTATTATCGAACTATAGATTATTCTGAGTATAGTGTTTAAAAATCATAAGAGTTGAAAAAACACTAAATTCACGATTTATTGTTACAATAAACACGCCCCTAGACAAAGCCTAGAGAACCTGTATAAGAAATCCGCCTCTACCCGAAGAAAAAACGGAGAAAATATGATCACTTGGATTTTATTGTTATTTTGGGTCTGGTTTCAATTCGGAAACAGATAAAAAGTGAAGCACACTTACTGTTATTTGACTCAAAGTTCGTTCCATTTTAGATGAGACTATTTAATCATACTGTGAGTGTAAGTGAATTCTGTTGAAATTTCATAGTGTTCAAATGTGCTTTGAAATTATCTGTTTTAAACGAATGAAAAGTGGTCAAAAGATCGGGGCGGATTCATCGGCACAAAGCGAAACTCATTAATGATGAAAGTTATGAGAGAAAATTTCTTTCATATAGGAGAGAACCATCAAGGAAGAATGTTTATAAAATTTGGTGAATTCGGATGGAATGTAAATAATACGTTAATTTTCAAAGCAGTTAAGAACTCTTCGGAAGGAAGCGAGGGACAGTCTCATCAAGGGTCCTAATGCGGAGGCGGGTTTTAAAGTTTCAGCACTCCATAGATTACTCGGAATATATTGTTTATAAATGGGAACTATTAAATTAACATTTAATTCGACATTAATTATGACAATAGACCGCTGCTCCCACGCCTAAAGAGCCCGTATATAAAATCATGTATTAAAATTCTAAAAGTAAGTTTACGATGTTCAATTTTCATTTCTTCCTGCATCTATTTTTAAATTTGGACTTGATTTAATTTTATTAGGCAACACGTTGAAACATTTTGGGCCAAGATACGAATAGAACTACTTATTGACCTATTTTGATTCTTTACATTTATGTATGAATGCAAAAGCAAAATTAATAATTTTTTTTCGCTTTTGATTTTTTCGTAAACTTGCTTCACTTTAGAGCAGGGGTCGGCAACCTATGACCCGAGGGTCACCGAGTGACCCATTTGATAATTTCAAGCGACCCACTTTAGTTCCGAAAATAATGTATAATATATAAAAATAAATTATAAAATATAAACAAGAAACAAACATTTTGAGAATTAAAAAAATTGAAAATAGATAGTAAGAACAACATTTTAGTTCGATTACTATGGATCTTATACACGTAAGTGTTTATGTATATAAGATCCATGTCGAAAATATCTCTGACCCGAACGTCTCTTTAATACTCACATTTTGGTTGATTTTTACCCGCGGCCAAAAAATGTTGCCGACCCCTGCTTTAGAGCATACTCAATCTCCTCGCGAGACTCTCCACAGTGATTTACCTGCCCTCCATTTTCAATTGAAAATTTCCTCTAAGGGCTGTGACTTAATCAAATGTTCCTTTGACATACGTTTTGCATACAAACCCTTCCGCGCGTTGAAAAATGTTTCCTTTTCACATCAGACACATGATTTATCAATGTTAGTTTCTTTCTTGCGGGTTAAGCTCATGAATCTTTTTTAAAAATGTATGTCAATTGAGATCACGATGCAGGGGAGAAAAAAATAGTAAAAACTCTCGGAATCATATTGTAAAAATTTTTGACATTCATAAGAATTTCTGCGACTAGTTACATTCTTAAAAATAAATTGGCTTGGTTCCTCAAAATAAGTTTGTTTAGCGTCCTCCCCACGGTCATAAACAGTTCGTAATCCATTTCAGCAATATTTTTTTATTATTATATGAATTAGCTTCACCCACGAGCATTTTAAGAAATTTGTTAAAAACCTTTAAAAACCACCTTTAGTTTTCCTTATCCTTTATTTTAACTAGTATTATAAAGAAGAATGTATATTGTTTCTTCAAACCACTAGTAGCTGATCAATTTTATTATGTCAAGGGATTTCCTTATCATGTAATGGATTATAAATATACAAACATTCAAGGTTCTCTATTATTGAGACGGAAAATATAATTACAAGACTCAATTTTAAAAAAACTTTAAATCTTTCTTGTTTTTCTTTCGAATTGTTACATAGACGATAGAGACACTTTATGGTTTATTATAAACAATCCTAGATGTGATAATTCCATAATTTAAAAATCGTATCTTCTCTTCATTACTTTTCAACACACGCGCATAAAATTTGTATAAATGTCCAACACTTTTACCACCTCTTATTAGTAATTTTGAAAACAAAACTGCCTGAATTAAATATTCATAACAATGAAAGAATGTCCAAACAAAATCAGACTGTGAATGAAGTGTTTTTAATTTCTCAGTATCAACCGTCAAAGATAGAAATTGTTTATCGTGTATATTTTAAATACTAGTACAATTGAACTAACAAACAATATTCTCTCATCCAGTCACAAAACTNTTTCCGTCAAAAAAAAAAAAAAAAAAAAAAAGAACATCAAACATCTGTGTTCATAACAGAACACAATCTTATTTACCTTATTGTAACACGAAAACCTTTTCTTTCAAACCTTTTCTTTCAAACCTTTTGCAGAGTGAAATGTCATTGCACTGTCCCTCAACTATCTTTCGAATGAGTTCATTGGCCCTCCGTTGGCTCAGGTGCTAGCGTTCGTGCTCATCACAGAGTCATCGCGGCTTTATGAACTGGTACATTCAGGTGAAAAGCTATAAATGTTTCTGAGCCCGCCGGGGAATTCAACCCGGGATGACTTTGTGACGAACACGAACGCTAGCACCTGAGCCACCGGACAGAACGCATCGAAAGATATTACGTACCATTTAAATTGATTTACATTTTATCTCTAAACCACTTTTCTTTGCGGTAACGGAAATATCAGAGCCTAGCCCGTAACCCTAGCGGCTCGTCACATTTGGCAACGTTGCTTTGAGAGGCGACGGGAACCCCCGACGGCGCTGTCACCGCAGTGGAGTGACAGCTGACTGCTCGGGCCAAGAGGATACAGGGGTCACCAAACGTATCAGCATCTGTCACAAATTTTGCAACTCTGCAAGTACCGAGGGCTGCTGCACACCTGTGGGTCCAATATGGGTCAAATGACACAAATTTTTCATTTCTTACTCCGATCTTGATATTGCATCAAAATTGCGTTTACATTTCTGTTACATTGCCATTTCTACAAAATGCAAGAAATTTCAATAAACTTATAGTAAAAAAAAGCAGTTACAAACTGCGTACGACCACGTGGAGGACAATAAACTAATTTACTCTCCGGAAGCAAGCAAGGGACCATCCCATCAATTCCGATCAAGGGCACTAAGGCAGAAGCGGATTCAAAAATTCAACACACTCGTAAGAATAAAAAGAGATTGGTACATGTTACCATATTAACATAACACCAGCAAATTTGTATTTAATAAAACTCAAAACAGTTATTTCACTAGTACGTATTATTATAAATTATAGCTTATTCAGAAAATATTGGTCATAAATCGTTATTAAATAACACTAAATGCGAGATATTTCAATAGATGCCGCCGAATTAATTAATTAAATTAATTATTCATGCGAAATTAATAATTTCAATTAATTATTTCAATCATATATTACAATAAATAAATTGCAACTTACGATTATTTTTACGGACCTTTACCATTGTATTTGTTTATCTGTATTGTATAATGGACATTGATAGTACACTTTGTACTGAATGTAACTGAAATAGTTTCGGTACTATCTGTTCACTAGTTTTTGCATATTGTGAATTCAACCACAAATTATATTGAAAGAATTCAGATAGGTTGCAAGAAAGAATTGTGAGGGTTTTAGGATTTTCATTTCCATATATTACACACAAACACTTCCAAATCACCAACATAACGAAGGACACTTTCACTAGGTATCTATAGATATTAAAGAAGAATTATTTGCGTAAAATCACATAATTTATCAGAGTTAAACCGCGTACACGCGGTTTCTTGCAAAAGTTGACAATATTTTCGCAATATTTCGTTCACATTTCTGACATTCCTACGTAAAACTGACCAGTTTCTTTCTCCCATATACAGTGTAATCTCGATTAACCGTGTTCACGATTAACCGTAATGCACACTCTTCCACCGAAAAAAAAATACAATTACATATATAGATCCAGTTATTACGGTTGTACGTAGGTTCCTAGACTTCCATGATGAAATAAATTTAGAACAAACAGAACTGAAGTGAGGAAAATGATTTCAAATCGAAAACAAACAAAGTCTGGTTACTTCATAGTTCAACCCCTGATGACGTGACATTGTATGTACACACGCATGTATGTATGTATGTCTCTCTACAGAGACGCCAAGAAGACGACATCTACACTTAGAAATGTCCTCTCTGTCCATTTACTCGAGATGGCAGACGAGGAAGGGGCTATGTCCAATCACACTTAACACAAGCCCATACATCATCCCTTGGAACAACAAACTCAACAACAACAGAAACAAATAGAAGAAGAAGACAAACAACTGAGCCTCCAAATCTAAAATGCATGGAATGTGACTTCGAAGCCAAGTCCGGATCTGGTCTAAACAGCCAAATGTGACACAGACATCCAGAAGTCCAAGACCAGGCAGAATAGATCCAAGATTGAGGCAGCAACTTTCCCAAACTCCGCGAGCAACTCCCGTCCATCCGTCATAATGACGTCGCAACCTCCACTTTCAACGAGTCAATGGGAGTGTGGGGACCAGATGCGGAAAAAGAAGCTGCAGATCCAAAGCAGACCTGGCTAACCGTATCCGAAGTGACAAATGCACAGATTCGAGATGAAGAAGCATCGACATGGATGGAACTCCTGAATCACGTATGAATGTGTGTATATGTACATAATTCGTTAAATAAACAGGGTGTCTATTAACCGTGGTTTTCATTGACCCGTGCGATTCCTCTTTCCCATTATCCCGGATAATCGAGGTTCTACTGCAGTTCTTGAATCACCGGAGGAGTTGAACGTTCTGGTGGGTTGAATTCTAGAAATTACTGGTAGTTTGTTTCCCGCTCCATTAGAAGACTGCCATCTTTGTTCCTTTAGAGCTAACCTCTGAACTTGCAGCCACTCTTCTCTGTTACGTCTCCGAAATTATTTTCTACTAGCTCCTTACCGGGAGTTGCCCCGGATTTTTCTGAGACTAATCTTCTTTTACTCATAAATAAAATCTACCTATATAGTAATATCAAAATACTTTTTTAAATACCTGGATTTTTTAAAACATGTTCAGCATCCTAATTTTTCAAATTCATAATGACACAAATTTAATACAAAACTTGGCCGTATTCACCACGCGATCTCAAGGCAACTGCGCCAGACGAAATTTTCAATTCCGAGCCATGACGGAACTGCACAGTTTCATTGAAATTCTCGTAAAATATAAACTATTCATCGATATTTTATGATTTAATGACGTTTTTTATCTGTGTTAAATACACAAAACAAATAATCCATTAAAGTTGATGATGATTGACTTTTTCTTTATTAAATTACTCTCTTAAATTGAAGTATTTTAACACTTCTATTTTTAATAACATATTATCCGTAATTTAGGTTAAATTTTGTGGACAGACATATGCCGGAACTTTTTGGTAGAACTCTTCGAGGTAAACAATGTTGCCGTTCATAGTTGTCACATGTCTCTAACCGTTGAGACAGCGTTAGCGAATATACCTGTCTTTTTATCCCGATTTCATCGATATTTATTATTAAAAAAACCACATCTATCTTTCTTGTCACACGTGTTAAATATAAAAGTTAACTTAAGTTCATCCTGGACATCTAAGCTCCTTTTTCTTCATTTTCGGTTGTTATCAACCTCTATGTTTACATTATATAATGAATATAAATATATAAATTTATTGTCAAAAAAAGTACAGACTGGNCGTATGACCACGTGGAGGGAAAAAAAACTAATTTACTCTCCGGAAGCAAGCAAGGGACCATCCCATCAATTACGATCAAGGGCCCTAAGGCAGAGGCGGATTCAAAATTTTCAGCAAAAATTCCTAGATAAGATAGAAAGTTAGCTCCGAGTTGTAATACTAATAGAATGTCAATATGTTTGTAATTTAACGCAAAAAATTTACATGTATAAGTTATTATCGAACTATAGATTATTCTGAGTATAGAGTTTAAAAATCATAAGAATTGAAATAACACTGAATTCACGATTTATTGTTCAATAAACACGCCCCTAGACAAAGCCTAGAGAACCTGTATGATAAATCCGCCTCTACCCGAAGGGAAAACGGAGAAAAACCCGGGCCAGGATGGGGCTAAATTATTAATGTACACAACCGTGCCAAAGTTGAGTGCACATAAAACTAAATTAATATGAGCCATAAGACAACACAATCATGCAAGAAAATAGTTTTTGAAATTGTTATAAGTTGTTTAAAAAGTACTACAGCAATGGCGTGATAAAGTACAAGACGAATTTAACTTTAATTAAAATCAATAAATTCGTTTAAATTGTAGAAGCACTAGTGTAGGAGGTAGTTTTTAACCGCTGATTTGAACAGATTCAATTTCATAATATCTTTTATATTCTTGGGCAGGGAATTATATAGAACAATTCCAGATTGATAAGGTCCTTTTTGGCAAAGAGTGGTTGACACTCTAGGGCGATGAATATTACTACTATTGCGAGTATAGTGTTCGTGAACGAGACTGATTTGTATAAAGAAAGGGTGGCACTTCAGTAATTCGGTCTTAAGAAACACGACTGTTTCATAAATATAAATGCAGGGAACTGTTAAGATATTTAATTCCTTGAATAAAGGTTTACAAGAGTTTCGGGGGTGAGATTTACAAAACAAAAATGCAAAACAAAGATCTCTCATGGTGTCAGTTTCTCTGTCTGACTTCTACCCTTCTTACGTTGGATGCAATACTGCACAACTGCATCGTTCTTGTGACGTTGCTCGTCCTGGACATGTAAACTATCGATTAGATTAGATTAAATTATAGTATGGGCGGGTTCCAACTAGAGGAGCCCCGCATATATCCCTAAAAGACCCTTAGTACAGTCAGGGTTATTCCATCCCTAGGACACCAAAGATTGGATATCTTTGTACAATGATATCCTTCCTGATATCCTCTAGGTTCGGGAAATATGAACCTAGGTAACGGTATCTAGTTTGAGCAAGAACTTCGCACAAACAGAGTACATGCGCGTAAGTTTCCTCCTCCTTGCCGCATCTTCTACTCATTGGATCCTCTCTGATCCCATAATGTGTAAACGCCTCCGTAGGGTACTGTGGCCTGTTGGTAGACCTACTACTTTCCTTATGCGACTCCTACCTAAATTTAGTAGGACCTTCTCGTATTCTTGACTTGGTCCAGCAAATAATGCCTAGCAATATTCTGTGACATCCAGATGGTGAGGTGTTGCTGGTGTGTCCAATTGACAACCTCCAGCCTCATCTTTCGTGGAGATATTCCAAAGAAGGGTTTCGGGCCAACAAAGCGTCCCTTAGATCCCAACTTTGTCAGTTCGTCTGCCTTTAAGTGCAGTGCTTTCAATAACTCTTCATAATGGCAAAGTCCACCAACAGTGATACTTCCGAACACTATCCAAATGGCAAGGTCTAGTTTTTTAATCTGCTTACAATGCAATCGGTAAGGTTTTAATTTAGAAGGTAAAATTCATGGAATCTATACATGAAAGTGTAAGTACGATGTTTAGGAGTTTATCATGTAATGTGAGGATAAATATTTTGAAACCGACTGATTTTTTAAATACGTCATTTTGTTTAATAATTACAATATATTATGATTCCTTTTTTTTTTTGAAGAGTTTTTATTCTAAATTTTTAGTTTACAGTTGAGTGGGGTACACACCAGACATTTCCTTTCATTCCTGTCAGTCATTGTCACTTCAGTCACCAGAGGTGCTGTCACCTGCAGTGGCAGTGACGTTAGTCGCCGTGTCATGTAATCTGACGATCGCAATACTGGAGGCATCGCTGTAAGAGCCAATGCTGAACATCATGAGCAGCGGGCGCCGGAAGATGACTAGAATCGAAGTGCGTCTAGAGAGTGTGGTCGATAACCAAATACCGCATAATTGACACGTTATTCAACTGTACAGTCCTGGAATTATAAAAGAGCTTAGGAAAAATATTATAAATAACCTAACTGCTAAGAGCGCGGAACTTAGAATATTTTCGTGGGCCCATTTATAATTCCACGAGTATACATATAAAGCCTTTCAGAAAAGATTAATTAGTTATGTTTTTGATTAATTAAATATTTGATTCTAAAATCCACCTAAAAGTATTATACATACATTTATTGATATATATTTAGAAACCTATATGAATTTAATAAAATTCGTTCCTACTTAACGGAAACCTGAAGACGCAATGGCCGCTCTCTCTCTGCAGATGCACTCTGGCTAGAATGCCATCGAGTGATCAGTAGAGTACTATGAGCGTAAGTATTCTGGCTCGGGTTTTTCTCCGGTTTGCCTTCGGGTAGAGTTGAATTTTTTATACAGATTTTCTAGACTCTAGCCAAAGAACGGCGTGTATTGAAATAATAAATCTTAAATTTAGTGTTATTTTAATAGTTTTTACACTCTATTTTCCGAATATTTTTTATAACAATATGTAATGGATAAATTATTTTTGTTAGATACTAATTTGTTAATGTTGTATTGATATATTGTATTATAAATAACCTAACTGCTAAGAGCGCGGAACTTAGAATATTTTCGTCGGCCCTTTTATAATTCCAGGAGTATACATATAAAGCCTCTCTTTCAGAAAAGATTAATAAATTATGTTTTTGATTAATTAAATATTTGATTTTAAAATTTGATTTGTTACTATTGTATTGTTATATCACATAGTTTACTTTTCATCTTATCTAGGAGTTAGTTGATATTTTCAATTCTCCTGTCTTAAGACCCTTGATCAGAATTGATGGGATGGTCCATGGTTTCCTACAATAATCAAGCTGGAACATGCATTATGTGGCAGCAGTGTATCGTTGACCGGCTTGGTTCAATGCGTTGACTTTATTTCAGCTAAAGGATTTTGCTTACGCATTCATATTCTTCACGTCAAATGAATCTGAACTTAAAGTAGTTATTTATTTATTGTGGTCACGCTATATTTTTTTAGCTTCTACGAACGTGTTTGGTCTTTGAACTTCTCTTTGGACGGTCGGTCTACGGGACCGGTGTAGTCAAGCGTTAGACTCCGGCCTGGTAACTGTAGGAAGCCATAGATGGTCCCTTGTTTGCTTCCGGAGAGTAAATTAGTTTATTGTCCTCCGCGTGGTCAAATGCTGTTTGTAACTTTTGCTTTTTTGACAACAAATTTATATAAATTTCCCGAGATATACTTTGAATTATTGCTCGCTTAATGTAATAGCATAGAGTAATTAGAATAATATTGAAAACTTAATTTTTAAAGCTCGTTGTTCACATTGGTTTTTCCGTCGTTGCTAGTTCCACAACACGCAATCGATAAAGACTGTCGTATTTTCCGTGTCCTACTTCACCCCATTCTCGACCATTGCTTTTGCTTTTATATCCCACTCAATTTCTTTTCGTGGATTGTGTTCCCTTTTACGAGACACTTCCCTTTCACGTTGAGCTACAATCACCAGGTCACATCAGTGGTACGATTTGCAGAGAAAATTAAAAATCGGCTCAATGGTTTTTGTTAGCATTGGCAATAGTACCTAATTACCCACACTACCTTCGTAATAAGAATGCATTGCAGTGACCGCTCAGTTCATTTGAAGTTTTGAAAAGGAAGACTGAATTGAAAAATAACTAATCTGTTAAATTGTATTACTATTATTATTATTTTTATTTCAACATAACCACCGTTATACTTCAAGTTGGTAGTCATAAATTCCAAGAATTCACCTTTATAAAAATTGTATTATTGAAGGAATAAACTATTATTACATAAACGTTCATCTGGGATTTTAGTTAGTAATTCTCAATATAAGGAAATGTATCTACTAAAAAGAATTTGTGTGAATGTGCGTCTGTGTGTCTAAACCTGCGAGGAAACTCGAGTGCGCTCGTGCCTTTGATGTCAAAAATGGCTACGACAGATGGGATTTGACCGCGCGTACTACCTCGAATCGATAGTGTTAGGAAAGTTCGCGAACGCCGTCCAAACTAGTAATGTTTCGTGCACTTCGGTGAACCCCAACGTCAATTCCTCGTTTCCTTTTGATATTCGGGTCGTGGTTAAGTTCGTCATGAAGTTCATATTTTACGAATCATTACGTATTGAATATCTGTTGGTTTAAAGTAGTTCTAGTGTATATAGAATTAAATCACAAAAATATCTTAAACCAGTATAAATAAACAAAGTAACATTTAGTTATTGTGAGTTCAACTTTAAAAATCATACCTCGCCNTATATATATATATATATATATATATATATATATATATATATATATATATATATATATATATATATATATATACTATATATATAGTTTATTCTGAATTGTAGTAAATTTTCCGTAGTACTTTTTACAACACTTTTATCAACAGGTCACTGGACATTTGAGGAAGCTTTTTAACTTTTTCTGGATTGAGGTTTATAAATGTCGAAACCGTTGCGCCCTGCGGTCATGTATTTTCATGCTCTCGTGTATTTCGAACGAATCAATATGTTTCTCCTACATTACTAACCGATAGATACAAATGAAATCGTGTTTTTTCTTCGATATTATTCATGTTGTTGTGTTTAAAAACAATTACAGCAGAAGTAAAGGAAACGATTATAGTACGTGTCTGTGACTTGACTTACTCCGAGCGCTAGTCCCACCTTAACATACGAGCTTCCATGGTGTATTATTAATTCGAACGCAGTAGAGCGTCAGATATTGGCTTTGTATAAAGGATTTTGGTTGCTAAGTTACATAGGCGAGGTTGGTATATTATGTTGATTTGAAGAGAACTGAACAGATTCTTCGTGGAGGAAGAATGCTTAAGTGACGAGAGAATTGTCTCCAATGGAATTCACTGTATATTGTATAGTTCGTGACAGAAGTTAATAATTGGTTGTTAATCTTGTGTTTATTTCATAGAAGTATACTTTCAAGAAAGTAGTATTAAGAGATAGAGTTATTACAATAAAGTAGCACGTAAAATCCTGTCAAAGGGTAATATGAGCGGAGGTAACAAACATGAAAATTAGGACCCACTCCGAAGAGAAATATGAAATAAGAAAACTATGAAAAAAATAAATATATTGTTCCTTTTATGCTCGATGGATGGGATTGTTTGACGACTTACTAGTTGATAATATGCAATGTCAACAGCCAGGTGAACCGTCTGCTCTGGTCGTAGGTTTCTATTCATTGCGTCACCCACCTCCACTCCCAAGTCCGTTCGTAACATCCACCTGGCCCTCTTTTTATTAAAAATGTTCATACAAATAACTTTTTCTTTTCTATTATTTTTCTTTTTGAAATGAAATTAAAAAATCATTTCGTAAATAACTGTTCATCCAATTTCGTGTTTCCCTCCCATAGAATCCTCACTCCCATAAAACATGGTACGTCGATACTCTACCCTTTCCAGGAACACTTGTAGCATCTTCAATTTTGCTTTTGCTTTTCAAGTGATTTGATATTTTTTTTCATATTTTTTAAGGTATTTGGAACATACCTTTTCTTGCTATCTGTTTAACTTTTAAAATTCCAGTATATTTAAATGTTACTTTCCCAGAAGATGTATTATCCCATATACCTTGTGGTCCTCCCGATGGCTCAGGTGTTCGCGTTCTTGCTCATCATCATATGATCCCGGGTTCAAATCCACAAAAAAAACTAGCTTTTCACATTAATGTCCAAGTTTACATATCTGTGACTACTGAAAAGCCAACCTTCCTTCCTCTATCCAGCTCCTCCTAGAATCAACAACTAACCACTTCTACTAACCCCTCCGAGTGGGCCAAGTTGTTGGTAAACCCAACTAACCGGCCCACCAACTAACAATAGTCTACTACCCAACTGCTATTTCGTATCGCTCCATGTTGATAAGTTTCAGTAGCACACTGCATTCCCCATTTACAAATGCTACAATAATGATAATAATAATATTAATAATAGATATGCCTTTCCTAATCATTTGGGTTACTTCGCTTCAATTTCAGTATTTCCTTGTTTATCATTCATACCCCTCCACTCTTTATTCACACATATAAATCAATAGACGACAACCCTACCCTCGTCTGCTCGTGTTTGGTTCCAGCAACTATTTTCTCCGTGGCTGGGCGACGCATTGATCTGGAGCCGGTCTTTCTGAAGCCCTTCGGTGCAGAATCCGCGTAAACCCTACAGCTAAAAGCACATCGGGAGTGAGAGGCGGAGGGGTTGGTAGCAGTGGCGACGCGGCGGAGGCGTAGAAGGGAGGGGTTCAGGAGGGAGTTCCAATTTTACTTTTGCGTTCACCGTTTCCGATACTCATTCTCGACGAGACTCAACCCATAAACTCTGTGCCAATGTGTATTCACTTTACACTTTAGAAGTAAAAAATACTAGCGCATCATTCTTTCGATACATCAATAACGTTGAGTTATTCTTTGAAAGACATGACAAATATTAGCACATAAAATTATTATGCGAAAACATTTTAACTCTTTTGTGTATTATATTGATTAGTTAATATAACACAAGTTTCATATTCGATCAATAGAGCAGTTCGATCAAGTTCATAAACCAATCCAGTCACCAAAGAAGACGTGATCGTTCTTATACTGTTTGGATATATCATATACATATCGATTTTTGTTTGTTTGGTTTGAACAACAAATTTTTAAGTAAAAATTTCCAAGTTTGCTTTACTGACTTCTATCATTTAATTCGTGACTCCGACCACAATGCTTTAAAATAAAAAAATTATATGATGTTGTATAAGTGGTACTTAGATAAAATATTCGTAAAAAGTTGTCTCACTCCTACTTGTCCGTCTCGATCAATACTCGCCAACAAAGTAAGTATTTTCAGTGTTAGGAGGAAAATTCGTAAAAACTTAAGCATTGGAATTCTAATAATAGAGCCTCTAATTGATTATAATAAGACAATTGGGATCTCGAAATGTGTGCAGTCAATTCCCCATTCCAGCACGTTCCACACAAATGGAAAATTATCAGAACATAAAACTATTCCCCTAAATACTAAATTGAAAAATTCTTTACAATTTATTACTATATCCTACAAAAATTAACGTCCATTATTTAATCTAATTAAATAAATAAGTCATTAAAAAGCATAGAAAAACTATCCGGTATATACAATACAATATTATAACACGATTGTGTAGATTCTGCTTTTTTATAAACACATTTTGAGCGTATATTTATGTTTAATATCATGTTCAATTGTGTCTCTCGTGTTTGTTGTTATAATTTGTTATTATTTGATTACCTGACGACAACTTAAAACGAAGTCAAAACGTTGTGAATTCTATTTCACAAAATATATATTATTTAAATTTTAAATTAAATTTAGAAATTTTATATCAAATTTATATTATTCATGCACAAAAGTTCTTAAGCCTTACATCATTTATTAAATATTGCTATATCTATTTTTTTCACAAATTTCAACAATTTTCTTCCGAAAACTGAGCATTTAGCAAAGGAGGGGCCTCTCTCCTTTCCTGACGATACGATGATGTCCAATCACTGAAATTCCATTGAAACGTTTCTAATTGTACCTAGTGAAACGATTAGTATGGTACCTAATAGAATCCTTACATTTGAAGAGAAAATCCCTTTTTGCTAACATTATAAGTGTTATCAAAATAAACCATAGGTTTATCATTGTGTACAATATTATATCTATTATTCTAAACCACCATCTGAATCTCGAAAGCAACTTGTATATCCTAAAACTTGAGTTTGTTTTCATCCGGAACGCTCGTTGCGTTTGATAAAAATATACATCTATTATGTATCTTCATTGTTCATTCCTCGGTCTCTGAAACCATTTCACGAATATTAATTGTGGTTGTGGTTTATTTGTGGTTTCAGTAAACACTGCCTCTTTTGCCTTCAATATTCGGACACGTTGACTATTCTGGGTGTTTCAGCTCGCAATGAGAGGTGTTTTCACTGTTTTATATTGTTGTATATGTAAATGGGAAATGTAGCGTGATACTGAAGTTTATCTACGTGGAGAGATAAGAATTAGGAGTTGGGTGGTAGTACAATGTCAGTAGGTGGGTCTGTTAGCTGGGTTTACCAACAACTTGGCCCACGTGGAGGGGTTAGTAGAAGTAGTTAGTAATAGTTAGAGTTGTTGATACTAGCAGGAGGTGGATAGAGGAAGGAAGGTTGACTTTTCAGTAGTCACATCTCTATGAACTGGGACATTAATGTGACAAGCTACAAAATTTATCTCGCTCCGCGGGGAATCGAATCCGGGATTACTTGGTGACGAGCTAGCACGCTAACCCCTTTCCCACCGAAGCGGTCTGCACCAGGCTGAACATGGCCGCCATTTTGCTCGTCTCCAGAGTGAAAGAAGATGTAATCCAATGATAGCGAGATCCCTCGCGCGAGGAACAGTGGCTGAAGACTAACAGTCTCCCACACATGGATAGGCTCAACGGATTATTCATACGGGGGTATGTATATACATCCCCATTAATGGTAACAAAAATTGTCTCTCGTAAAAAAAACACCATAACATATATCACATATGTGTTTAGAGATTCTTTTTTGCTTAAAATTTAAAATAAAATATATTCACTTTCAATATTAATAACGTCTACAAACACAATTTAATAGAAATATTTATTTCGATGTATTATGCACACAAATTTTTATTGAAACTTACGACAATTCAGCAGTTGATTACTGCCATCGTCAGTTGAATATA
>NNCF01125963.1:66612-101199 GCA_002313205.1 Laupala kohalensis | reverse complement strand
GCTTTTATTATCTTTAATTAAAACGCGTCAAATTAATAATAATCAGTCTAGTATTATTAATAACAATTATTTATTAAAGTTTTCAATATGATAAAATTAATTTTACTAATCTGGTATTATTAATTTCATCAATCCGGTATCATTAGTTTTAATAGACTAGTATTGTTAATAACAATTAAATTCTATTATTAATTACAATTATAACGAAACAATCATTAATCTTGTAAGACTTTTAAAGGTATGCCCTTCATCAACTTCAATCGTATCCTGTATTCAAGGAATTAAATATCTTAACACTTCCCTGCATTTATATTTATGAAACAGTCGTGTTTCTTAAGACCGAATTACTAAAGTGCCACCCTTCCTTTATACGAAACAATCTCGTTCACGAACACAATACTCGCAATAGTAATAATTTTCATCGCCCTAGTGTGTCAACCACTCTTTGCCAAAAAGGACCTTATCATTCGGGAATTGTTCTATTTAATTCCCTGCCCAAGAATACAAAAGATATTATGAAATTGAATCTCTTCAAATCGGCGGTTAGAAACTACCTCCTGCACCAGTGCTTCTACACTGTAAAATAATTTATTGATTTTAATAAAAATTAAATCCGTCTTGTACTTTATCACGCCATATCTGTAGTACTTTTTAAATAACTTATAACAATTTCAAAAACTATTTTCTTGCATGATTGTTGTGTCTTATGGCTCATATTAATTTCGTTTTATGTGTACTCAACTTTGGCACGGTTGTGTACATAANTTGTGTACATTAATTCTGTAGCCCCATCCTGGCCCGGGTTTTTCTCCGGTTTTCCTTCGGGTAGAGGCGGATTTCTTATACAGGTTCTCTAGGCTTTGTCTAGGGGCGAGTTTATTGTAACAATAAATCGTGAATTTAGTGTTTTTTTCAACTCTTATAATTTTTAAACACTATACCCAGAATAATCTATAGTTCGATAATAACTTGTACATGTAAATTTACAAACATATTTGCGTTAAATTACAAACATATTGACATTATTTATGTATTATAACTCGCAGCTAACTTTTTATCTTATCTAGGAACTTTTGCTGAAATTTTTGAATCCGCCTCTGCCTTAGGGTCCTTGATCGGAATTGATGGGATGGTCCCTTGCTTGCTTCCGGAGAGTAAATTAGTTTATTGTCCTCCACGTGGTCATACGCAGTTTGTACTGTTTTTGACAATAAATTTATTATTATTATAAATTTATTATTAAAGCAATGTATATTTGAGTTCCCGCGAATTGTTTTACCTGTAGTTAAAAACAAACTTGTACGTACAACAATAAAAAATAATGCAAGATTTACTACTTCCTATGGACGAACATTATGTGTTTTGTGATAAAAACTGACAAGGTATCGACTTCGTTTTAAGTCGTCGTCAATTGCTTCAAATAATAACAAAAAGTATAAAAAGAAACATAACAACAGAACAATTGAACACAATATTGAATGTAAATATTAACAACAACAAAAACGAGAAACTACACAAATATTTTATTATGTTTATTGTATGTTCCAGATAGCTTTTCAGTATCTGCGCGTAAATTCTAGCCCCCGTGGGAATTTTGTAAAACATGATATTATTTGAATCATCTGGCGACGACTTAAAGCGAAGGCGTAACGTTGTGAACTTTTATTCACACAATATATAAAGTTCGTCCATAAAAGAACGTACGTCTTGCATTATTTTCTTTAATTAGATTACATAATGGACGTTAATTGTAGCAGAACAATCAAAAACGACCTGCAAAAACCAGAATGCTAATAGTACTGACAATGATTACTCGTAACTGTTAGAGAAGATGCTATGTCTACAATGTGAATGTGGAGATGAAACATGAAGTTAAGATTCGATGTGACTAATCCGATGTTTTAGCAGGAGCAGAAAGAGCAAGATCTGCATTATATAAATCCTGCACGCGCTATCAACTAAACTGTGACCGGAGAGTAGATTGAAGAGATCTCAAAATATTTCATCGCATCAAACGTATTTGTTTTGTCTATACAATTTACTAAGATACTTAACCTCTGATCTTATCGCAATTCTAGTTCAATTTCTAGTTGAGTTCAAACTATCACAGAAATTCAGAAACCCCTCTTAACCGGCCTCGGATCATCCGGTCCTTCGATAAACCGGCCTATCCCGTGGATCCGATTTTTCCCAATCTCTATCATCTTACAATATACTTATATTTGTAAATGGGAAACGTAGTTAAGTTCTATTGAAGCTTATATACATGGAGCGATAGGAGGTAGGAGGGTAGAATGGTATTAGTATAGGTGGGCAAGTTAGATGGGTTTTATCTACAACTTGACCCACATAGAGGGGTTAGTAGAAGTAGTTAGAAATAGTTAGAGTTATTGATACTATGAGGAGCTGGATAGAGGAAGGTCTAGCTGTACGAATTGGGACAATAATGTGAAAGGTCACAAATTTTCTGGCCCTATCGGGAATGGAACCCGGGACGACTTGGTGATGTGACAACACTACCACTGGAGTCACGGCTGGGACTTTCGGCGTATAATAGCTGACAGGTAGTGACTAAAAGAAGGGTCCTTACTGGGAAGTTTCTACGAAATAAAACGGGATGAGCCGGCGTTAGGTGTTGTGGTGGTTACAGCGAGGGAAGCTTTGGGAGTTGACCGGTTCGGTTCCTCTCTTGCTTCCGAGTCTATTTTCTATGAATCAATATATACACAACATTTCTATGAATCATTTTTTTTTTCGTTCTCGTTTATGTATGTACAATAAAAATGATTTGCAAGACGTCTCATTTGCATGTTTATTCATGATAACCTGATGAAATTTTATATTGTTCTCGAACAAAGATCAATTTTTTCGGGGACCTGCAGCAGTCAATACGGAAGAGAGTAATATTTACAAAACGGGTAGCTTTTAGAAATGAGATATAGAGATGACAATAATAATAATAATAAATTTATTGTCAAAAAACAGTACAAACTGCGTATGACCACGTGGAGGAAAAAAAACTAATTTACTCTCCGGAAGCAAGCAAGGGACCATCCCATCAATTCCGATCAAGGGCCCTAAGGCAGAGGCGGATTCAAAAATTTCAGCAAAAGTTCCTAGATAAGATAAAAAGTTAGCTGCGAGTTATAATACTAATAGAATGTCAATATGTTTGTAATTTAACGCAAATATGTTTGTAAAGTTACATGTACAATTTATTATCGAACTATAGATTATTCTGAGTATAGTGTCTAAGAATCATGAGTTGAAAAAACACTAAATTCACGATTTATTGTTACAATAAACACGCCCCTAGACAAAGCCTACAGAACCTGTATAAGAAATCCACCTCTACCCGAAGGAAAAACGGAGAAAAACCCGGTTTGCCAGGATGATGTTAATTCATTGTTCGTAACGAGGTTAGAATTTGATACGAGGATCGTAAATATTCTGATGAGAGTCAACTTAACGAGCCATCCATGCGATACAAAATTGACGTGTAAGCAGATACTCCAATAGAAGAGAGACCAGCGCCTGAGCACTGATGTGACTGGTGATAGAAGCTCAACGTGAAAGGGAACGTTATCCACGAAGAGGACTTGAGTGGGATATAAAAGCAAAAGCAATGATCGAAAAAGGGGTGAAGTAGAACACGGAAACTACGAGAAGAAGCACAGACTCGGCTTTTACGATGCCTTTATCTGTTGCGTGTTGTACAACTGTAAAGAGCTTTAGGACCTTAAGTTTCAATGTTAGTCTAATTTTTTATACAGAATCTGTAGTTTCTTGTCTACGGGCTGCGTTTATTGAAATAATAAATTTCGAATTTAGTGTTATTTATGTTACAGTTTATATACAATATTTTCCGAATTTCCTTAAATACAAGTAGGTTGGCATTCTGTTTATAATATAACACGTGCCTAACTATTTTTCTTATCTTAGGACTGAGCTAAAATGTTAAATCCGCTTCCGCCTTAAGGACCTTCATCGGAATTGACGGGATGGTCCCTTGTTTGCTTCAGGAGAGTAGTTTATTGTCCTCCGTGTGGTCAAGCACACTTTGTAACTGCTTTTCGTGCAATATTTTTTGTTAATCTAGTAAGCAAGCAATAATTGAATATGTACTACTGGAATTTTTCCGCGGATGAATCGAATGGTTTTAATGAAATTTTAAAAATACATTGCTATGGAATGTAAATGTGATTTTATATGTGATTCTTACATATCATAAACCTTTGAGGCGGTTTTGTTTAACTTACGAAATTACGTGAATTATGGATTCCACAGAACAGGAAACTTCAATGTATATAATGTCAAGAACTCCCGAACCACCATGAAAGGTAACTCTTTTACAGGTTATTTAATTGTTTATGTCCGCAAGAGTCTTAATGCGAGGAGATACAGTTTGATTAACAATTATAGAGAAGAGAACTTCAATCTCAAAGCTGAGTCACCTTCGTAGTGAAATAATTTGCAATTGAAAGGAGTTTTGTCTCTCGGATTTTACATTATTCTATGTATGTTAATTTTATGTAAATACTTAGTAAAATATGAAATCACTGTGAGAAAATCAACTAAAATTAACGTCCATTATTTTCAACATTTTAAAATAAAAGAAATAATTTGTTAACGAAATGGAAAAGTATCAAAGATCACGTGATGCTATTTTACCAACCTGCTCCTCCACGCGTATATAGGTACTCGGAAGTTGTGAGTTAAAACTAACAAAACCTAGTAGTCAAACGAAAAAGGAAAAAGATCGTGATGCTAGTTACGTAGAAAGAGAACGTTAAGAACACAAATTTAAAATCAGTTGAACTAAGTGTACTTACCTCACATTGCATTAATAATGCTCACTTGATGTATTGGGATCACACAATAACTCTGGACAAATTACTACAAGTATGAGAGTTATCGGCCATTGATTTATAAATTATTACGACATGATATTGATAAAAAATACACACGGGAGTTTGAAAATCTACCTGGTATATACAACACAAGAGTATAAAATGTTTGTGTATTTTTTGCTTTTTCGTAAACATATTTTGTGTTTATATTTATGTTTAACATCATGTTCAATTGATATTTTATTATGTTTTTTGTTTTATTTTTTATTTTTTTGTCACCTGACGACGACTTAATACGAACTCGAAACGTTGTGAGCTCTTTTCACAAAGAAATATATATTTTATTCGTTCATATAAGGTCGTAAGTTTTGCATTACTTATTTAATTAAATTGTTAGAAAAGTTAATGAAGACCTAATGTATGAAACATCAATGAAATGCTCATTTGAATCAGCTTATCTCGGATTCACATAAGCAATACACGACGGAACGTCCCACGGGTGTTTTCCTCGATTTGTATGTTATGTCAGATATAGTTTATCCCTTTTAAAAGTTCAAAAACGAAAGTTTCTGATGTGATAAATTATTTTCTGCATGAGATCTAGTACGTACTAGTTGTACCTAGACTCATACAATTCTAATATCATCAGAAGTCGTGGCAGAAACAAGTGATTATTCCCGGTGTTTGAGAATTTACGAATTTTCAAAACGTGAAAACAACATACATTAAGTGATGTTTATTCTCTACGAGCTACGGTCTAGAAAATACTATTTTAATATCTTACCCGTCACTCAAAAATGAAATCAACTCTTTATTTATTTTTCTGAAAACCCTGCATGAGTACATTTTTTGTTGAACATGGATGTTGCCAAGGGGCACTGTTCGGTATAAATGGTGTTTCTGCGGAGACATATTCCTATAAAACGACGCGGAATTTATTGGAACTGTCGTAAATACACCAGATCAATATCTTGGGTTACTTCTGGGGCTGTGTGACGTCACCGAATACACACACACACATTATTTTACTACACCAAATCCTTCAGGAGGTTTTTGAATCCTTGAAAGAATTGATGAGGTTTATTAATAAAAGAGATAACTTGTTTTTCGTAAATATTCCCATTTAAATTACGTCGAATAAATATAACATTATTTTTAATATATAGATGTTTATATAATAAATAATAATAAATTTATTGTCAAAAAGCAGTACAAACTGCGTATGACTAAAACGTGCAGGACAATAAACTAATTTACTCTCCGGAAGCAAGCAAGGGACCATCCCATCAATTCCGATCATGGACCCTAAGGCAGAGGCGGATTCAAAATTTTTTTGCATAAGTTCCTAGATAAGATAAAAAGTTAGCTGCGAGTTATAATACATATGTAATGTCAATATGTTTGTAATTTAACACAAAAAAAATATTTTACGTGTACGAATTATTATCGAACTATAGATTATTCTCAGTATAGTGTTTAAATATAGAGTAATGTTTTAAACTTTTATGATTTCAAAGCGCTGAATTCGTCATTAACCAGAGCTATAGATTCTTTAATAGAAGACGATAAAATCAGTTCGCAAAACCAATGAAATTTTTTCTCTATTTGATACGTAAATATGAATTTCATATTATTTTAAAAAATCCACAACATCGAATACACTAAGAGTCTTATTAAACCAACACAAAATCCTAGTAGAGGATCTTTTAAGAGTATTTCGAGGTATAATTGGCTCGCATCCGATTTCTCACTGAGATAGTCGAGAGAGAGAGTTTTCTGTTCTCCTGGAACCTGCACACCCGTTTGTTGGGGTGGAGGGGAGGGGTAATACACCCTTTTAACGTAACAAAGAATAGCTTTTAACGAGGCCTTCAATCAGACAACTGAGCTCCTGAACATTCGATAAAGCGAAGAAATCAGAGACGTCTAGAAATAGGATGGTTGGAGGCTCAGCACGTCATGCGCCAAGCGAATTCAGTCGTGATTAACTTCAGCTATTTCCTTTCGTTCGAAAAAAAAAGGGTTTCAGCCTTCATATTCTATTATGTTTTCTCAACAACAATTTAACAAACAAAAATATTACTTGTATGTAAGATATAAATTTATTTCGCCAAGTATTAAAAAATAAATACACTTCGTCAAAAGAAAAAAAGCAGTTGCAAATTGCGTATGATGAGGAAGGGGATAATTAAAAACGTTCCTCTCCGGAAACAAGAAATGGACCATCCTATAACGTCAAATACGATGTTAATAATAACAAAAGTATTAAAGGCATTCGTGTCCGTGGAAAATCCGTCACTACCAGGAGGATAACCGGAGAAAAACCCGGGCTAGGATGGGATTGCAGACATAATGTATACAACCGTGCTGCAAGGTTGCGTTAAGTTAGAAATAAATAATTATAAATTATAAGGATCAAAAACAAACAAGTATGAGAAAAGGAATTTAATCAGTATCTGGAGTACTATAATAATGACGTGATAAAGTATAAGAGAAATTAACATCACTTAGATCATATTCCGAGATCAAACGGAAAACAATATTTATGGGGTGATTCGAACTCTCAATAACCTCTTTTACTAAAATCAGTAAATTCTTTAACACTATAGAAAAAATTGCGTATTAGAAAGCTTTTGACCGCGAAAGTTTAGATAAATTCATGTCACTTTCATCTCTTCTATTTTTGAGAAGGGTATTAGAAAGCAAGAGTATAGTATTTACCGCTCATTCAATAAAAATGTCTTTTGGAAGGAAAATGAATGAGAACCATTCCTATCTACTAGTGTTTAGAATAATTTCACAAGATTTTGAACATAAACGGGTGCAATTAAGTGTAGTGGATGACATATCGTGCATGTACAATAAAAAGAGGATGGGACCGAAAATTGAACCTTGAGGAACTCCGCAAGTAAGAGGGTAAGTAAGTAATGATAATATTAATATAATAAATGTCTTTATTTACTGCAGAGACTCAGATCACAGGGTTTGCTCTGCCTTCTGACCACGTGAGAAAAGATGAAAATAGGATTTATAGAGAAGTAGAGAAATAGGAAGGAGTAACTTTTACATTTAAGTTTGAGAAAGCAAAACAAGGAACCATCTCGGGAAACCTTAAGCGATAGAAAAAAAAACAGCAAAACCCTGAATCAGGATGGCGGCTTAAAGTTCGAACTGGTTAATATTTCAATATTACGAGTATCATAATAATAAGATACATAATCAAATGTACTATTTACAACTATCTGAATTATTTTAGTAAAACACTATTAAATAGAAATATCAAGATATGTGTAATTTCTATAAACCCATGAATTAAGGAGATAAAAAATTACAGGTACATCACTGTGCAAATAAATCCCATAAAAAAGCAGAAAAAAATACTACCTATATATTAAGACTTAAAAAAACGGTGGACTCAAAACAAATAAAGATAATTAAAAATGTAAAATATGCGTTTTAAAAAATTAAAATGATTTATTCTCATTACAAATTCAACATAGTAATATATATGTAATTGTTAATTCATAAAAATAATAATATCTAATTACCAATCCAACGCAGTGAGGAAGAAAATTCAATTTTACGCTGCAGCAAATTTATTTCTTATCACTAGAAAGTAGGATTATGGGGGTCGGTTACAGAAGAAAGTGAAGGTGAAAAGTGTTAGAGACGGAGGAAGAGGAGGGAAAAGTGCATTGAAAAGTGCATTGAACAGTGAATGACGTTGCAACGGCGCGCGGTAAGTGACTTTGTTTCTGAAAGAGAATGCTGAAACAATTTCCTTTCAACTCGCTGATGTCTATCTTTCAGAAACAACGATCCTACGAACTTTTAACTATCCATTAGATTGACCCGGGTTTTTCTCTGGATTTTTCCTTCGGGTAGAAGGCACACTCTACGTATTGACGTTCAGACTCTCTAATCTCTTGACAAGTGGCGGCATCTATTGAAAAAGTTACGATTTATGAACAATATTTTCTGAATAATCTTGTTGTTCGATAATAGTACATACTTGAAAAATATTTTTTTTGTGTTTTACTAAACACGCATTTGTTGGTAATTTGTTTAAAAATAATGAGCTACGTGATAAAATATTTTTAGGAGTTTTTTTTTCTGAAATTTTTTCAATCCTTCGCCTCTGCCTTACGACCCTTGATCGGAATAGATAAGATGGTCCCTTGCTTGCTTCCGGAGAGAAAATTAGTTTATTGTCGTCCACGTGACCGTACGTAGTTTCCAACTGCATTTTTTTGACTGTAAAGTTTATTTATTAGAAACCTCGATACAACGACCTTTTAATTTCGAAGGGATGACCTTTACCCAATAAGGTTCGCGCTCTTTTTTCTCGTCGGTTTCAGTTCAACCGCATAATTAAAGGAGGGAACTATTTACCTGGAAATGCTTCATTCGAAGCAGCAAATGAGATTTTGAAGAATCAGGAGGCGAGCGGTTTTAAAAAAGGCTCAATTAGCGCTGCAGTGAGAGAAGAACGGCGAGTGTTCAGATCCACGATCGCTCGTTCTCTGCTCCTCGCTTGTTTTCACCTGTTGCCGCTGCCAGGAGCGGCTTCCCATACGAAACCATTCCCTTTCATGGTATATCTCATACTAACTGACCACACAGATGATGTCGTGTCTTAATTTCAATAAATATCGTTCGCGATCGTTATGTGAATTTGTGAAAAGCTATTTTAAATGTGTAAACAAAGTAAAATTGAAAATAAACGTATTTCTGAGTGATTATTGTATTAATGATTGTGGATATGGAAATTCAACTTATGGGGCATTAAATTCAGGAGGAAAATTATTTTTTGTGTGAATTATTCCGAATTTTCCTACTTTCTTCTGTAACTGTCTCGATTTTTTTTTTCCTCAAAACTTTTCTAGGACCATAACCAACTAAACAAAAAAAAAGAATTAAGTATATCGATCGTTCGAATCGTGAGTTATGGTCTTGAGTTCGTACAAAAATTCCATAGAAAATAGCAATTTCAGTTTCTCCAGAATTTTCCGTGCAACGTTTCCAATTTTTCTTTTCCTAAAAACCTTATTCTGACTATTACGAACTTTTTTTTTTAATTAGCCAAATCGGTCCAGTCGTTCTCAAGTGATGCGCTTACCAACGAAGAGTATTTAATATTTACTTATATTTATCTCGAATTTATTGTAGGTGATTACATGACTAATTGGAACACTTCATAAATCGAACTATTATCAGACATAATATCTTGGTGTATTATGATAGCTGCATTATTATTGTTCTATGTTTGCGGAGCGGTTGTTGGAGAGCACAGATCTTTCTCTCCGTTTCTGCTGTATTTAAAAACAGTTTTGTAACAAAACGTACATTATATTACCCATGTTAATAATGTTTTTGTTTTCTTGTTTAATAACGTATCTTCTCTTAGTTATAATTATAATTTCGTATACGAAACACATTTCTAATTACAGTGTAGTTTATCTTCATACTTGAACAGGAGAAATTCGAATTTTTAAAGAATTCGAATAGTTCACTAATCCTATTGAGTTCGATTATCCAAGTTTCGAGACTCAATAAGATTTTTTTACTCAGTCCCAGACAACGTTTCATGGTCAAAAGATAATACCACCCATCGTACTTTCTAATGTAAACACGTGGTTCCAAAAGAAACCTGACCAAACGTGGAGGAACATGAGTGGAAACAACAAGAGCCAAATAGACTACATCCTGTGCCGCAGAAAATACCTAAAGGAAGTAACTAACTGCAAAGTGATACTAGGAGAAGTAGAGTAGCAACGCAGCATATATTAGTGGTGGTAGACTGTGATATTGTAAATAAGAAAAGGAAAGCTAGAATAGACCAAAGAACTCGAAGAATAAAATGGTGGAGACTGAAAGAAGATTGTCTGAGAGAAGACTTTAAAAATAATGTGATATTACTAGACATGAGGCTACCAGAGGATGTTCAAGAATGGTAGGAGGAGATAAGTGGAATAATTAGAGAAGCAGGAGCGAAAGTACTGGGAATGACATCAGGGAAAGGTAGCCATCAAGGGAAGGAGACATGGTGGTGGGGAGAGGAGGTGCAGAAGGAAATCAGGAACAAGGAGGAGACTAAAACGAAGTGGGAATTGACGTGGACTCCGGAAGCGCGAGAGGAATACAAGAATGCAAAGAAAAGGGCAAAGAAAGTAGTAGCAGTTGCACAGCGGATACTTTTATCACACCTCAACATCCGGAATGACTCCCAGGCCCATTCCGTGTTCTGTAAAACGAGTACCAAATATATTCCGAGTTATAGAACGGATAGGGAAGACCACAGAAAGGACATGTGCGGTAACGGAGACTAGACGGTGGATCACGTACTATGGGAACGTCATTTATATGATGAAGAAAGAAGGGAATATTACATGAAGCGAAAGAAGAAAGGAATGTACCCTCTGATGCAAGACAATAGTGAATAAATAGCAACAAAAGACACATATAATGATTTCTCTGACTGTGTACAACGATTATGTGTTATAAGAGATATCTACATAAGCACGACATAAATAAGAGGTTATATAAATAAGAGGCCATTCATTGACACGGGTTCGATTCCCGGGCAAAATAAAATTTGTAGATTTTCATTTCCATGTGTCAGTTTAAATAGATGTGGCGTATGAAATGTTCACCCTCTGCGACTATCCTCCGCAGTTGTAATCTGTATCCTACCTACACGCTGTTCCTCTTCTCTCTTGGTAAAACGATGTGTCTAGTGTGTTAATTTACTATATATACAGAAACGATATTCCAGGAAAATATTTAGTCCAGTTTTTCGTGAAGGAATTTGGATAAAGAGGCCAACACAGAGATGTACAAACACACAGAAGAAATAAGGCTCACAAGGAAAAACCTTCGAGATAACGAATGCTAGTAAAAACAGGACAAAAATGGATCGGCGAAACAGAAGAAGACATTAAAGAAGTGGGAAATTACTGATGATAACATAAACAATCGAGAGCAGTTGAGGAACGTCATGAAAAACATACACTTAAACAAGACAAAACATACACAAAAGAGAACAGGAAATACATGGTCAGAAGAGCGCCAAAGAAAACACAGCGAACTTATGAAGAGAATTTGGGAAGAATAGAGGAAGAAGAAAACATCACGAATACTCAAGAACAAACACTCACTTAAAAGGGAACAATTGAAAAAAATAATATATAATATTACAAGTGCTACGAACACGCAGTTCCAGAAAGACGAGCAGGATGAAGAGAACAGAGACCATTAAAAAGAAAAGATGAGGAAATATATCCACATAATGACTCAGTTGAAGATGTGGACAACATTAAACGTTTCCTTTTATGTACCAATTGATATGGAATAAATAAATTAATTGTTAAATTGTTATTATATTCTGGAGTCAAACCAACCGGAGCGAGATGCTGGCCGAGGTCAAGTAATTGCGAAGGTCTACCCTCTGCGGACCCCTTGGGCAACTCATCTTCGGGGCTTCTTGTGGGTCAGTTTGACTTCAGGTAATTACATCTAAAACAAATGTCGTTCATAAAAGTTTGTCTGCATTGTTGTATTCATGTGTAATATTCATTAGCACCCATTAATCATCATTTTCTCTTATGATACAGAAACATTTCGTTTAAATTCAATTTGGAACATAAAAGCAATGCAAAGTGAAAACCGTCGGCCACCGATATCTTACGGTATTGTACCAGCACTTGCGCGCTTTCGGGTTCAGTGACCTCTCTTAAATTCAAAAACGCTCTAAGAACAGGGTAATGGACTTATTAAAAGGATTAGGCAAGTTCTGGAAGAATGGGTGCGTTAGTGTAGATGGGAAGCTAGTGGAGTGATACGAGGGAAATAAGTGATTTAGAAAAGGTGGGAAGGGAAATGTGAAGTGAAGGGCACGAAAGGGGTAAATCGAGTGTTTGGGTCATCAGTGAAATAAATTGTGCCATACATTTTTTAAATCAATTATTTAGATGTTTCAGGGTAAAACGTTTTTATATTTAATACTTTAATNAGACTACAAGTCACGGCGAAACCCAGGTTTCTGTGTTACCACATGGTGTTTTAATTTCCAAACGTTCTTTTAGTTCTTCACTTTGTTGTACTCAATAAATTGCCACAAGGCAAACAGAAGTTGAAACTGAAAGTATATTTTATTTATCTTGTGGGGAGCGGAGATCTAGTTACAACTTTAACTACACCTCCACGCTAACCACGACATAAATAAAAGATCCTTTAACACAACACAGTAGTCGCGCATCGGTAGCTCACTCCAGCAACACACGACTCCAACTGCTCCTCCAGCGGAATAACGGTATCGTTCGCGAGGTCAAATATGTGCATCCCTTATCAACTACAAAACATTTATAACTATACGTACTTTTTCTTCTATAAATTTCCACATTAATTTTTGTTGAATCATATATTTACGATTAAGGACACATAACTTTTTTTTTCAATTTTAGCAGTCAATATATATATTATTTGTTACCTTTAATTGTTTTTATTTATTTAATGTTTCGTAATGAGATAATTACAATTTATAGTTCAATACATTGCGTCTTATAAAGGAATCAATTATTTTCAAAAAGAGACCAACTTTTAAATCACTAAAGTGATGGAAGTTTATACTGATTTGTAGTAAATTTTTCGTATAATTTTTTTACATTACTTTTATCTGTAGTTCACCGGATATTTGAGAAAGATATTTCACTTTTTCCTTTGAGGTGAGATGAATAAATCACGAAACTGTCGCTCTCTGCCGCATCCATGTTTTTACTTTATGCTCTTTGTGTATTTCAAGCGAGTTCCGGAATATTGTTTATACTATATTGTTAACTGATAGAAATAAATTAAATCATGTTTTTTTCCTCATTATAATTCATATTGGTGTGTTTTATAACAATTACAATAAAAGTAAAGAAAACAAATATACATGTCAGTGATCTGCCTAACTTGGAGTGCTGCTCCCACCTTAAGAACAAGTTTGGTCATTCGGACAATAAAGAGATAAAAGGTTGTAAAACGGTCCCACGAAACGTGACGAGGATGCAGAGCAGAAAGGTGAATTGGACATTGGATATGGCGGAAGAAGGCGGTGTGACCCAGCTGACGGCCTCTAATGCATAGCAGAGGACCCAATCTGCTCTCACTGAGGTCTTTTCAAGTCCCTATTACTATGCATAAGTCGTCTCCGAGTGTCCGAGGTACAGAATGGCTATTCCAATATTCCATCTCGAAATCCCGCGGGGTACAAGAGAAATAGGAAATTTATAACTCCACTGAGGTTCGAGCTAATTTTCCTGTCAGCGAGGAATCCAGACCGTATTGCTTCTAACGTCCTCGAGTCGAAACGCATAGATCATATAAAAACAGGACGGGTGAGAATTCAACTCTGAATTTGGTTGATAATGACAGTGGCAAATCAATAACCATAGATGAAAATTTAAAAGAAAATAATCGTCATGAGAAATATATAATTTTTTTTAAAAAACTTATTTATTTATATTAATTACTTGCCAAATAATCGTAATGATTTAATTTTTATATTTTGAGTTACTGTTCCAGTTCTTTGGTGGTGAATTCTACGGTGCTTACAACCCACGGCGCATTTTAAGACTTCTATAAGACGCACGGGACATAAATATTTAGAATATATGGCGCGAGTTAAGTAATAATCAAGTATTTTTTAAATGGATAATTTATTTTTTTAAAGTCTATAAATACGTAATCTCTTAAAGTTGGAATCACGTAATTTGAAATTACAAGAATTTATTGTCCGAAAAAATATTCAAAATGCTCCGGGTAGACAATCTGAAACATGAATATCGAATGTCCCACACCCTGAAGAATCTTCATCTCTTCCAAATGTCATGGAAGAAAAGTAACGTAATGTGTTCTATGGATGAAAAAGAAAATTTAAAGTGTTGTCAAGGAACGAAACGTATTTGTCGAATATGTCGTTTACAAGTAATATCCGAATATGCAAAATTAAAATCTTCCGAAACACCACAATTGAGGTTAGGTTAGGTTAGGTTAGGTTAGGTCTCCTGTTGCAACGTTTTAAAAGATGCTTTGAAAGGAAACATAACTGAAAATAACACGTGGTTCACAACGTTAGCAAATGGTAGTTAGGGGAAAAATGAATGAAAAGCTGAATGTTATTAATAAAAAATAATCAATTCTAAAGTTCGCTCAAACATTGAGTTCGTTAAGGAAATATGTACTTATCTTCATTACAAACATGTTAAATTACAAACTTGTTGATATTCTATTAGTATTATAACTCGTAGCTAACTTATCTAGGAAGTTTTGCTGAAATTTTTCAATCCTCCTCTGCCTTAGGACCCTTGATCGGAATTGATGGGATGGTCCCTTGCTTACTTTCGGAGAGTAAATTAGTTGATTGTCTTCCACGTGGTCATACGCAGTTTGTAACTGCTTTTTTGACAATAAAGTTTATTATTATTACTTGTTTTTACTTTCTCATATACGTAGTAAATAGAAAACACTGTCATCCTGAAAGAAGTCGGAAAGGAAGATTTCGACGGAAGAAATATCCGTTTTGTGTACCCCTGATTCTGAAAAAGTTGTTTTTGGCATAACGTCCGTCCGTCTGTACGCAGCGATTCTGAGTAAATGGGTGAATATATTTAATTCGCATTTTGTATTTACGATCGAATTTACTTGTTGTCGATGCACGTGCTCTAATTTACTTTAATTTACTACTCTCTACTTTAAAGCAAAGGATACTTCACATGAAGGTCAAAGTACTCTTTCGAATGATTTCAAAAACAGCTCCAAAGATATTGCATAAATTTTCTGTACATAGAGTACAACTGTAGAGGCTTCGTGTGATCCAAAAAGGGTCAACAACGTGTCAAAAAATATAGCAATTATTTTACATTAAGGTTATAAGAGGAATAATGGTATATGTGTATATATTGAAGCGTACTTGTACGTACGAGAGAGTGTCTGTATCCGTTTGTAAGTGAAAATGTGCGTCTCTACGTATGTGAATATACACACATATGGACCTAATTTTTTTTAAAATTTCTTTGGTGTATTATCCTTCTCGCTTATTGTATATTAATTTTCTAAGAATTTTATTGCATGTGTGAGTATTTCATAGATATTTGGGCGAAGACTTTTTTTTTAATTTCACATTATCGTATTATGTTTACTCTCATTATGTTTTCCATCTGCCACCGAGCATTGCTCACTTGCAAATTAAAAAAAATATTATTATCAATATTATTATTAATTAAGAATTGTATTATTAAACAGAATTACAAAGAATAATCTAGAACACCGTTGTCCAACTTACCTTAGCTGAAGGACCATTTCCTCTAAACTTCCGATCGATCGGGTCGGCACGTAATAAGGGGTGAGCAAACTGTTAATCGACCAAAGAACTAACGGGTCATGTGTGTCTATTTACAACGAAATATTTTGATTCTCGTTAACAAATTTATATTATGATGTTGATCTTGACCAATATATGTTATATACCGGAACAATATATTCGAGGATTGGTCATCAATAAAAGATTATTTTTACAACGCCAACGTTTCGGCAATTTATTTTGCCTTCATCAAAGAAACATACAAAATTTACCTTATTTCTAGTACAACTTTGAAACACCTTATTAACACAAACAATATATCAATGATTACTCACTATCTAAGTACGAAATAACTGTTACAAAAACATACCCAAAAAGTCTTATTATAATACAAAACAACATACCTGTATGATATGGAAACTCACCATCATCAATTACCACCAGCCATAACCTCTAAATACAATCCACTACATCTCTACAATCTTCCTGGTAGTGGTTACATGTAGTGGGTCGTATATAGCGATTATGGCTGAAGGTAATTGATGNAAGGTCTACCCTCTGCGGACCCCTTGGGCAACTCATCTTCGGGGCTTCTTGTGGGTCAGTTTGACTTCAGGTAATTACATCTAAAACAAATGTCGTTCATAAAAGTTTGTCTGCATTGTTGTATTCATGTGTAATATTCATTAGCACCCATTAATCATCATTTTCTCTTATGATACAGAAACATTTCGTTTAAATTCAATTTGGAACATAAAAGCAATGCAAAGTGAAAACCGTCGGCCACCGATATCTTACGGTATTGTACCAGCACTTGCGCGCTTTCGGGTTCAGTGACCTCTCTTAAATTCAAAAACGCTCTAAGAACAGGGTAATGGACTTATTAAAAGGATTAGGCAAGTTCTGGAAGAATGGGTGCGTTAGTGTAGATGGGAAGCTAGTGGAGTGATACGAGGGAAATAAGTGATTTAGAAAAGGTGGGAAGGGAAATGTGAAGTGAAGGGCACGAAAGGGGTAAATCGAGTGTTTGGGTCATCAGTGAAATAAATTGTGCCATACATTTTTTAAATCAATTATTTAGATGTTTCAGGGTAAAACGTTTTTATATTTAATACTTTAATATTAGTCGAATCATACAGTTTAATAATTTATTTAACAATTTTTTATTTCAGTTCTCTATGTTATGTATTTTTGTATATTTTGTATTACATTTCCTTATATTCTGCCATCGGGTAAGATATGCCCATTTGCAGTTAATAAATAGTATTATAATTACAAACAAAAAATATTTAAGGGTATGTTCCACTCTCAATACAACAATTTTCATTAATTCGCCTGTAACGTCCATGCACTCATGACTCATTACCATTTGCCGCGCAGACATCACGTTCCCCCAACTGCTACGGAATAACGACTCCAGCGAGTTGGGACTTGCGACGTGTCACTGAACGTCGCGTTCTGGGAAACTAATTCCGAACAAAAGTTCCCACAGAGTTAAAACGATNTTCCGGAATATTGTTTATACTATATTGTTAACTGATAGAAATAAATTAAATCATGTTTTTTTCCTCATTATAATTCATATTGGTGTGTTTTATAACAATTACAATAAAAGTAAAGAAAACAAATATACATGTCAGTGATCTGCCTAACTTGGAGTGCTGCTCCCACCTTAAGAACAAGTTTGGTCATTCGGACAATAAAGAGATAAAAGGTTGTAAAACGGTCCCACGAAACGTGACGAGGATGCAGAGCAGAAAGGTGAATTGGACATTGGATATGGCGGAAGAAGGCGGTGTGACCCAGCTGACGGCCTCTAATGCATAGCAGAGGACCCAATCTGCTCTCACTGAGGTCTTTTCAAGTCCCTATTACTATGCATAAGTCGTCTCCGAGTGTCCGAGGTACAGAATGGCTATTCCAATATTCCATCTCGAAATCCCGCGGGGTACAAGAGAAATAGGAAATTTATAACTCCACTGAGGTTCGAGCTAATTTTCCTGTCAGCGAGGAATCCAGACCGTATTGCTTCTAACGTCCTCGAGTCGAAACGCATAGATCATATAAAAACAGGACGGGTGAGAATTCAACTCTGAATTTGGTTGATAATGACAGTGGCAAATCAATAACCATAGATGAAAATTTAAAAGAAAATAATCGTCATGAGAAATATATAATTTTTTTTAAAAAACTTATTTATTTATATTAATTACTTGCCAAATAATCGTAATGATTTAATTTTTATATTTTGAGTTACTGTTCCAGTTCTTTGGTGGTGAATTCTACGGTGCTTACAACCCACGGCGCATTTTAAGACTTCTATAAGACGCACGGGACATAAATATTTAGAATATATGGCGCGAGTTAAGTAATAATCAAGTATTTTTTAAATGGATAATTTATTTTTTTAAAGTCTATAAATACGTAATCTCTTAAAGTTGGAATCACGTAATTTGAAATTACAAGAATTTATTGTCCGAAAAAATATTCAAAATGCTCCGGGTAGACAATCTGAAACATGAATATCGAATGTCCCACACCCTGAAGAATCTTCATCTCTTCCAAATGTCATGGAAGAAAAGTAACGTAATGTGTTCTATGGATGAAAAAGAAAATTTAAAGTGTTGTCAAGGAACGAAACGTATTTGTCGAATATGTCGTTTACAAGTAATATCCGAATATGCAAAATTAAAATCTTCCGAAACACCACAATTGAGGTTAGGTTAGGTTAGGTTAGGTTAGGTCTCCTGTTGCAACGTTTTAAAAGATGCTTTGAAAGGAAACATAACTGAAAATAACACGTGGTTCACAACGTTAGCAAATGGTAGTTAGGGGAAAAATGAATGAAAAGCTGAATGTTATTAATAAAAAATAATCAATTCTAAAGTTCGCTCAAACATTGAGTTCGTTAAGGAAATATGTACTTATCTTCATTACAAACATGTTAAATTACAAACTTGTTGATATTCTATTAGTATTATAACTCGTAGCTAACTTATCTAGGAAGTTTTGCTGAAATTTTTCAATCCTCCTCTGCCTTAGGACCCTTGATCGGAATTGATGGGATGGTCCCTTGCTTACTTTCGGAGAGTAAATTAGTTGATTGTCTTCCACGTGGTCATACGCAGTTTGTAACTGCTTTTTTGACAATAAAGTTTATTATTATTACTTGTTTTTACTTTCTCATATACGTAGTAAATAGAAAACACTGTCATCCTGAAAGAAGTCGGAAAGGAAGATTTCGACGGAAGAAATATCCGTTTTGTGTACCCCTGATTCTGAAAAAGTTGTTTTTGGCATAACGTCCGTCCGTCTGTACGCAGCGATTCTGAGTAAATGGGTGAATATATTTAATTCGCATTTTGTATTTACGATCGAATTTACTTGTTGTCGATGCACGTGCTCTAATTTACTTTAATTTACTACTCTCTACTTTAAAGCAAAGGATACTTCACATGAAGGTCAAAGTACTCTTTCGAATGATTTCAAAAACAGCTCCAAAGATATTGCATAAATTTTCTGTACATAGAGTACAACTGTAGAGGCTTCGTGTGATCCAAAAAGGGTCAACAACGTGTCAAAAAATATAGCAATTATTTTACATTAAGGTTATAAGAGGAATAATGGTATATGTGTATATATTGAAGCGTACTTGTACGTACGAGAGAGTGTCTGTATCCGTTTGTAAGTGAAAATGTGCGTCTCTACGTATGTGAATATACACACATATGGACCTAATTTTTTTTAAAATTTCTTTGGTGTATTATCCTTCTCGCTTATTGTATATTAATTTTCTAAGAATTTTATTGCATGTGTGAGTATTTCATAGATATTTGGGCGAAGACTTTTTTTTTAATTTCACATTATCGTATTATGTTTACTCTCATTATGTTTTCCATCTGCCACCGAGCATTGCTCACTTGCAAATTAAAAAAAATATTATTATCAATATTATTATTAATTAAGAATTGTATTATTAAACAGAATTACAAAGAATAATCTAGAACACCGTTGTCCAACTTACCTTAGCTGAAGGACCATTTCCTCTAAACTTCCGATCGATCGGGTCGGCACGTAATAAGGGGTGAGCAAACTGTTAATCGACCAAAGAACTAACGGGTCATGTGTGTCTATTTACAACGAAATATTTTGATTCTCGTTAACAAATTTATATTATGATGTTGATCTTGACCAATATATGTTATATACCGGAACAATATATTCGAGGATTGGTCATCAATAAAAGATTATTTTTACAACGCCAACGTTTCGGCAATTTATTTTGCCTTCATCAAAGAAACATACAAAATTTACCTTATTTCTAGTACAACTTTGAAACACCTTATTAACACAAACAATATATCAATGATTACTCACTATCTAAGTACGAAATAACTGTTACAAAAACATACCCAAAAAGTCTTATTATAATACAAAACAACATACCTGTATGATATGGAAACTCACCATCATCAATTACCACCAGCCATAACCTCTAAATACAATCCACTACATCTCTACAATCTTCCTGGTAGTGGTTACATGTAGTGGGTCGTATATAGCGATTATGGCTGAAGGTAATTGATGATGGGACCGCACATAGCCTTCGGGTCACAAGTTGGAACGCCCTGAACTACAATACTACCAGAGTGATAAGTTATGTCTTTCGAACGAGAATTTGAGGAAGCTAAAGAAAAAAACCATGAGAACGAATTAAGGCAGCAACCTTTTGTACATGTAGTTCACAGCTGACAGAATCGATCCAAGAAAAAGAGCAGTGATGAATATGAATTGCTGGCAGCTTTCTTCTATTTATAGCTGGTCATTAGCATTCCATCTGGAACAACTGACAGAGCAGAGAGTATCCCATTGTGACTTGACTAAATATCGGAAAATTGGAACGCGTTTTCTTTTGTGGGGACACGCGGTTGTTGCGCCCTTGTCAGCCGACTCTGGACAGTTACAGTTCAAAAACAGAACTTTATAAAATGATGTTTTACGAATATTTCAGCTACTATGCGAGTATTATTGTTTATATAATATATTATATTATTGTTTTAGAGTTCAAAAACAGAACTTTATAAAATGATGTTTTACGAATATTTCAGCTACTATGCGAGTATTATTGTTTATAGAATATACTATATTATTTTTTTAGAGTGCAAATAACTGTGATTTATTTGGATTGCTTAAAAATTATAAGTATACATTGTAATACATAAAGAACAGGTACCGCTGGTTCCTATAATATTCATCTCAAACTTCCTCACGAACGTATTACAAGTCAAGATTATTAATTTTTTCCCGACGTTTCCACCTCTCAAATGGGTAGCAGCCCTTCTCAAGACTACAACATAAAAGTATTTAAAGATACAAAATATGTAGCATACGTTTCTATAACGATACGTATGCAGAAAAGAGGGCACATGCAATCACTATTAGAATTAATAGGCATGTCAGATCATTAGAGATTTTCCTGAAAACTCATAACCTCAATGTGCGTGTGTGGATCCTGAGTCAATACAGTCAAAAACACAATAAGGCACTAGAGGAATGTAGCTTACAGAACGAACGTATAATTTAACAACTTCTCTAACAACAAAAGAAAAAATTTAAATTTCGTGGTTCATATGTGATCTATACTAACTTACTCCTCTATAATTAAACTGTTATTATTCATTATACAAAAAGAGCTTCTTCGTTATTGTCTCAGCGTTTAGTTATGATGACTGGTTGATCGTCTTCTGTAGATGCGTTGAGTACGGTCATTTCGAGGAATAAACGTACAGCTAGCATCGAAAACATACTTCAACGAGAAAATAGCAGCGACATAATAAAGTACCTTTTTCTTATAAAAGGTCAAAGAAATAAAAAGGTTTTGTTCCATTCTTACCTTAGTACTGTAAGTGTAAAACAAACCACAATAACATAAAATAAAACTAAAATTGATTTTTTTTTTAAATATTTGGCCTAAACGTATCCCAGTAAGATAAAATAATTACACTTTTGTGATTCGGAAGCAAATGTGGTTCCTAACTTCATTCATGCTTCCTCTCGCAAAGAAAATGTAACAGCGGTCAGAGGTGAATGGTCTCCTTTCTCGATGTCGGTGACCGCTGTCGCAGAAATAGAGAGACAAGTCACGTGGTCAACAGTCGAGACACAAAGTCGATTGCGAACTAACCGCGAGAAGTTCGGAGACAGAAGTAGCAATGGCGTGTACTCCAAGTTAGGTTTATTTGCTTCGAGGAAACTTAACGTAAGAGAAAGAAAAATCTTGAACGAAAATGCACTGTGTTTATTAGTATATTGTATATTAGTCGCAGTAAGTTACTTTATTGTACTCAACGTGGTTGTTCAGACATTTTTAGATATCGAATCTTTAGACGATTGAACAATCTTGTGGACGCTATGCTCTTTGTGCCAATTGAGAGACATCTCTTGATTGTTGAGCTTCCTTGAACAATTTCTTCAAATCTCATAGGTTCATTCAAAATTTACGCCCTTGAGTGCCCACGTGGCTGCACTTCCCCACCAGAACAATTTACAATAACTTGACATTACGTAATATTTACCCCATCGAGCCAGATCGATTTTTATCGATACACGGTCAACCTGTGACGTCACAACGTCACGCGATCCCTCGACCAACAAATCGCGCGAGCAGCGCGAGTCTCCAAACAGGCGAGCCACGACATGCGGACAACTCACTCTCTCTGCAAAAACTCGTCCGAGGAGTCGACATCAAATCCGATTTAGTTCTCTCATCATTCGGTAAAAGCAAGACGACGACTATTCTTTCAGTTTGTACCAGGAGACAGCTGGGGGAATTATTCTCAACCCGAAGATTATCTCGTGAGGGCATGGGCACGCCGTTGAATCGCCACGTGATAAGCAGTCAGCAATTCAACCTCAACTGCACATCAACTCAAACTCATCAACGCGACCTCAACCCAGAGTCATCCGAGCTGAATCATTGAAGGAACGGGTCATCTCACCTCATCACAGTGTATCACCTGAATTTCAGCTTTGTATTCTTTCATTACTTTCATCTTTCATGTCATTAAACTGTTTGTTGGCAGTCCAGAGTTTAATAATAATAATAATAAAAATAATTTATTACTCTGCTAGTGACTAATGCTTGGTGGCAAACAGAAAAGAATACATACATGATAAAATAATACGAAGTTAAAAAACAAATCATCAATATCTATAAAATACACACACAAGCAGAATAAAATGTTTAGCAAATTATTACACATGGTTCAACGAAAAAGAAATTAGATTTAAGAAATTAATTATCTAAATGTGGCTCATATGTGCGAATATTCACATACATACACAAACACATTTTCGCTTACAAACAGTTACAGAAACACATTCATACGATCAAACACGCTCAATACACACGCATGTCATTAATCCTCCTATACCCTTAGCGTAAAAGTAATTGCTGTAACATAAATAAAAGAAATTAATGAATATAAAAAATAAAACCAAAAAAGAGTTGCTGAGAGCAATCATGTACACTTCACTACACAATACTACACTTAACTGCTTTCACTCCGAGCATTTTCTATACAATTTCCTATAATCTTGGACTCCAATCACCTCACTACACTTCACAAATGATTCTATTTTGAAGAAGCAAGAAGACGGTTGTGGAAACATTTTACCGTTTTTGATCAGTTCAAAAGTGTTGCTGCAGGTAAGTTATTCCAGTCTACAATGGTTCTATTCACAAAGGAGTATTTCCCAATATCCGTTTCCTGTTTCCTACATTTTATTTTACGCTTGTGGTCGCCGCGACTAATGTAATTCGGTTTGTGTAGCCTATCGTTCACAGATTTCCACGCAGGTTCTCCCATGTAGGCTTTAAAGAGGACACAAAGACGCGCTAACTTTCTTCGATTGGAAAGTGTGCCCCACTCTAAATTAATATTACGTGTGTTGTCCCTAACAAAATTCGCGACCTTTCTTTGTATCCGATCTAATTCATTGATCTGACTCTCTCTATACGGATCCTAGCAAACGGTTCCGTACTCAAGTATATGCCAAGCTAATGAAGTGTATGCTAAGCTTTTACATTTCGAGTTCCCTTTTCTAAGTACGCGCCTTACGAAGTTGTAGAAGATGGAAGTTCGTGTTAACATAACTTTCGGTAAAGTTACATGTCTTGGAACATACAACAGTGCTGTCCGACTTCTTTGAGCCCTGGGATCATTTTCTATACACTTTCGTTTGAGTGGGACGGAAAGGGCAGAATGTTGGGCAAAATGGAGGGACTCGTTTTTTGGCAAAATGTTGGCTTACGAATAAAACTAACCTATTTTTTTATTTATATATAAATTATTTTTTTGTCCTCGACGTGATCATAGTAAGTTTGTATGTTCTCTTCTAGCAATAAATTATTAACTAACATTTTACATGGAGGCCTGTAGAATTCGCAAGTTGTATGCCATCACCATCGTCACTAAGGATAATCACAGTAGTACACTCGGATTTCGTTAAACTAAAATATGTCGTCAGCTTCGGTCATCAATTCAATTCACTAATTCTTGTGGCGCTATTCTGTTCTGTTCTCTCTGCATTGAGAGTGTGGAACGATTATTACCTTCAGTCTTAGTTTTATTTAAATGTTATTAGCTTGTATTACTTTACAGCAAATAATCGTTTTTGTGATTACTACTTGTATTTATTCCGATATTTCTTAAATTCGTACAAGTTTTCAAATTACATTAATTATTTTCGTCAATGTTACATGAATTTCAGTATTTTCTCCATCCTGGCCCGGGTTTTTCTCCGGTTTTCCTTCGGGTAGAGGCGGATTTCTTACACAGGTTTTCTAGGCTTTTGTCTAGGGGTGCGTTAAATGAAACATAAAATCGTGAATTCAGTATTATTTCAATTCTTATGATTTATAAACACTATACTCAGAATAATCTATAGTTCGATAATAATTCGTTCATGTAAAATATTTTTTTTGTGTGTTAAATTACAAACATGTTGTTATTCTATTAGTATTGTATGTCGTAGCTAATTTTTTATCTTATCTAGGAATTTTCGTAAAATTTTTCAATCCACCTCTGCCTTAGGGCCCTTGATCGGAATTGATGGGATGGTCCCTTGCTTGCTTCCGGAGAGTAATTCATTTATTGTCTTATATTCGACTGTAAGGCGTTTGTTGTTTGTTTGAGTCTGTAGCCACAAGAGAGTTTGGTGTTGGCGGTGAGGTTTACAGTGTTTGACATTGCCTTCCAGGTGGCGTTGCTAATGCATCAGCCTGAAGAGGAGACCAGCGTGGACTGCGCCACTCAATCTATTACAGCTACTAACCACCACGTTCTCTAAAGTCCCAGTCATTGAAGGCTAACGAATCTAGTAACATTCCAAGCAATTTACATAATTACAAATTTCTTCCTTGAACGAACTCGATTATCTATTAGAAGGTATAAATTTAAGTAATATTTAATTGTTTTTTTTAAACAATTACTATCAAAGAGTGACTTTCAAACATAAGAAACACTCTCTACAAAATACAATGATTCAATAAAACATATATCAAATGGTAAAAATAAATAGTACCTAACGCGCTTGCCTTCTACCTCTGGGGACGCCGGTTCAAACCCAGTCCGATGGACGGAGCGGTGTTCGCGGCAGGTTTTCTCGGGGTGTCTCCCGTTTCCTCTGCCTATCATTCCGCCACAACATTCATAATTATTCACCCCCATTTCATTCATAATCACCGCTTCAGGGGAGGCGCGGCAGGATGGGCATCCGGCACCCTAGTATTCCCCAGCCAAAACCAAAACGAAGCATATATATCCATCCCCATTCGCCGACCCCACATGAAGTGGGAAAAGGCTAAGTATAATATTTGTATTGAATCTGGAGAGAGCTCAACTTAAATTTTAAATAATAATTCTTCAAAGAGATCATAGTAGTAAAGAGCCTTCATGGGAGAGAGACAGAGAAATAGAATAACACTTTGATCAATAAGTATATCACATAAGCTTATTCAAATGCAGATTGCAGAAACTGTTATCTTCCACCCTGAACTCTTTTCATTTGTCTCAGGTGTCTAAAAGATTAGACTTTTTTGCGTAACAACTTTTCGCCAAAATGGTGCGACTTACGGAAATGCGGTTTTGTACTCTGTGCGCGTATTTTCTTGTACAATAATAACGATAATCTTCATTTTTTCAAAAATTTTGAATTAGAAGAAACAGAATGTGAAGCGCTCTGTGTAAATCACGTCGGAATGAGTTATCCAGAAATGGTCTTGTATTTCCAATGCATTCAAAATCAAAGAGGTTGGCTGCGATGCATTAATTTGCTCGTGACTTATCGGGGAATCAAAGTTCTTCACACAAACACATATACAACATTGGACAGCGCCGAATCTTGATAATAGTGTCTGCAGAAGTCAATTCGTAAAGATCCGAAGAGATCTCCAATTTTTTTTCGACTGATTACCATACTTGCCTGGTGTATACTGGATAATTGGAAAGTAAAAAACCTTAAATGTTGCATTATTTTATATCGTAGTCTATTTTTAAATTATTTTTTTAATACATGGAATAATAAAATCACTGGTCGAATTATGACATGCGTTCACCGAAAAGTGCACTAGTAAGTATTAAACAAATAAGTAAATAAAGTTTATTGTCACAAACAGCGTATGACCACGTGGAGGACGATAAACTAATTTACTCTCCGGAAGCAAGCAAGGGACGTATTCCATCAATTCCAATCAAAGGTTCTAAGGCAGAAGCGGATTCAAAAATTTCAGCAAAAATTCCTCGATAAGATAAAAAGTTAGCTACGTGTTTTCGTGGTCTCCCTTTTGAAGTATGACATTCGTGGAAGCAGCGACTAGTCACACGTCACAAGGGCCAACACGAGAAAAGCAGAGGAGACGTGCGGGAGCCGCTAACTGGTTTCGGAATAACGTTGTTAAACACACCTCTCCCTTCCATGCGCTCACCTGCCCTCGAATTACCCCCACCCTTCGCTTCCCTTCGCACACGCTTCGCCGTCGTAAACGCTGCGCTGTAGTTTCTCCCAGGGTACACAGACGATGTTCGCTACGGATTATGGTGATAATTTCTGACGTGGCGCCTCACTTCTCATAAAATATGATATTACATTATCTACCCGTAATCACACGGAAAATTTAATCTAGGTGATATAATATGTATGAAAATACTCACGTTTACTTTTACGTAGCAACACTATTTTATAAAGGATCGATATATTCGAGGATTGGTCATCAATAAAAAAATATTTTTACAACGCCAACGTTTCGGCAATTTATTTTGCCTTCATCAATCAATTTTTCCTATAATTATACAAAATGAAGTTAACTGACAATTATGTTTGTTTATGTGGAGAAGGTACAGAAGACGTCGACCATATAATATGCGACTGTAAATATAATGACAAGGAAAATCAAGAATTATTACTATTTATGAAAAAGGAAGGAGTTTATACATCCGAAAATTGTAATAATCTTATACGGAATGAAGACGTTTTTGGAAAATTCAAGGAGATTATAACAATAATGATGTGTGTAAGGCAAGCACTGAAAACACATGTTGGATAGTTGTTGCGCCCCGTCAGGTAAAATGTTACGTGAGAAAGAGATCACATGAAAGAGAGACGAATGAGAGAGAATTAAACACAGGTAATGACGTTTGAGTTCAGGGTCCGGGATAAAGGAAAAACCAATTGAATTTTTTTATATATTGTCACATCTCATGGCATATACATTGTCTATTAATACTATCTCATATGATGTTTCTTATTTAAATGTGATGATACTTCCAATTTGTATTCTGGAAATAGTCTGTCGATACGGTCAAGTATTTTCTATAAATTGTGATGTTGATCTTGAGAAATATATTATATAACGGAACGATATTTTCGAGGATTGCTCATCAATAAAAGATTCTTTTTTACAAAGCCAACGTTTTGGCAATTTATTTTGCCTCCATCAAGGAACATACACAATTTACAATATTTCTAGTACAACTTTGAAACACCTTATTAACACAAACAATATATCAAGGATTGCTCATTTTCTAACTATGAAATTACTATTACAAAAAATTTTATTATAATACAAAATAACATACCTGTATGATATGGAACAACACCATCATCAATACCATACCACCAGCCATAACCTCTAAATATAACCCACTACATCTCTACAACCTTCCTGGTGTAGGTCAAAAAAAAAATTTAAAAAATGGCAATTCCTGAGTTCAGTCATGGCGAAACAACCCTACCACTGCTGCCAACCCATTCGTCAATAATATTTTTCTACACGTTACTTAAATTGTCAGTATAAGTTTGTATGTTACAAGTTCTATCACTTAGTGATGTGAACCATTTCTTTAATTAAAGGCTATTTTATTTGTCTGAGTAATGCGACACGTACTAATTTACTCCAAATCTTCAAGTTGTTGGTGCGTTTCATATTTAGCATTTATACAATTAAAACGACATCAGAGGAGTTATGAATGATACAATGGAGATTTATTTAACTCACGTACAACTCGCCACGATGTTTATTACTTACCATACACGTCAGTGATTTCATTATCCTGGTGTCGTGGGTTCTTGCGTTACATCGGCTTCAGCGAGCGGTCTGGGCCAGCAAGAGACGACATGTAATACGGTTGGACGGAGAGGATGGGGGCGTCGTGGTCAGTCTCCACAGTGAAACGCCATTCGTGGGTAATACGTGTTTAATACTCACTGATTACGACGTTCGAAGGCAGACGGTATCGGCGTCGTTGTGAGTGGTTCTAGAGCGGACGCTCATGACGTAGCCGGCTCGGTGGTCGGTCGTGGCAGCGGTTCTCTGCGGGTTGGCCGGACAGGGCCACAGAGCGGCGTACGGTGACGTCGTGGTGGCGGCGGTGCGCCCGTCGAGACTCGACCGAGCCGTTGCGGTTGGATGAGCGTCAATGAGACGGCAAAATGAGAGTGAACGTGATCGAGTCTTCCTACGAGACTCTTATATTCTATCTAGTCCGCGTCACGGTGCCCAACGTATCTGACCTCAATCCGAAAGTGCATATGTGAGCTTCACAACACTGGACTCAAGAAGTCAAGTTACATTATTAATGAGTGTAGAAGCGTCTTTTGTATGTAAAATTTTTAAATGCTGTTATCTCGGAAAGAAAGGAAACGTGGAAGATAAAAAAGAATACGAGGTCGTAGATATATATTTTAATGTCCTCAAGAATGGTATTTCATATGTGTGTTTGCTCCATCCTGTTACGCATAAAAGGAACAAACAATCTAGACGACATTCTATACCATTAAAAAAAATTTCTTCACTATGGAACAAAATGTATGACACAAACGATACAGTATATTTCATAAATTTTCAACTACGCAACCTTGTCCAAGAAGGAAAATACTCTATTAAAAAAGTAGTTTTATCTCTCATTATTTTACAATATCATATTATTTTATAATAAATTAAATATAGATAATAGTATTTAATTATTATTTCAATCATTATTATTTGAAAAGAATATGCGAAATATTATTTATAAAGACTGCAATAAGGCGATTGTAGGCTTCCATTCCGATTAACGAACAGAAAATTTTGTGAAAATGATCAACATAGAAATATATTAATATTCATGGAACAGCTACGCTGATATTGGAATAGAAACAGTAGATTATAGAACCGTGTAATGATTAAGGGAGGGTGTCCCATGAGTAAATAGTAAAAAATAATCACTATCTACAAATTTATAATGCCAGAATATCGACCTCCTATCAGTCACAGTTCAAATATATCCTCCTATAGGTTTCTGAAAATAATCACTGAACAAATTTTCTCCTTCGAAATGATTATTGTGGAAGCCCAAAATTAAATGAACGAATTCAGCTATGTATAACTCCTGTGAAATTCCGAAATGTTATGATTACTTGCCATGAAACGCATGATTTCTTCACTAATGAGAATTTGGTGACACATATCTTCCGGGGGAAATAATATCAGGGAATCATTTGAATACAATAACATAACAAAACTATATTCAACTAATAAAATTGAAACTGCTCTCTTTCGCTACTTTCAAATTCGTTCACAAAACTCTGATGTCAAATCAAAATTAAAACACAGCTCAAATCCTTTTTCCCCACACTAACTATCCTTCAGGTATTGTTTCACTTAATTTTGTGTCAATGTCTGGTGCAAATGTAAATCGCTGCCAGAGTCTAGTCGAATAAGAGAAGTGAACATTTATTCCACGTAGTAATGCGGCTAGAATATGCAACAGGCATCACAGTTACGTTTAGCGGGATGCATCGTCGCAGGAAATTTTGAATATTCATAGTTTAAACCAATGTGCGCCTAAAGAGAATGTGACCGATGCACGTTGCGTTTTTGATTGGCTCCGACATTTTTCCTGCGATGAGGAGCGGGTTTAACATTCCAAGATACACTGCAATTGAATTCATTCAATTCATGTCACTTTGAGGTCTGCCGAACAGCAATTCTACGAAACCTCCTACAACTCGAGAACCACTGATCTGATTTCCGTATAATTTTTTAATTTTTTAAATTCATAGATATGTTCTGTGGCAAAGTTTGCGTGTATATTTTGTTGTTTTAGGTATCGCAAGTAAGAGGCAAATAACGAGAATAGACAAAAAAAGTGGGGGGGGGGGAAATCAGTCTTAGGAGACATTTATTCGCTTACGCTGTCTAAACGGTTAGAGATGGGTGATAACAATGAATGGTAATATTGTTCGTCTCAAAGAGTTCTACAAAAAAGTCCGCGACAGCATATGTCTTAACAACAAGCGTTAACAAAAACTATTGAAAAAAAAAGGTTTTAAAAAAACGTGTTAAAATACTTCAACTTAATAGTTCAGATTTTATAAATGTTTTAGTTTGACAAGCAGTCGCGGCCACCGCAGCTGCCCCCATCGTGCGTTGCCTCGAGTCGGTCAGGCAAGCGTTTGACTAGCACGCTACCTTGTGGCGCATCACGTGACACAAACGTTTTCTACTTACATTAGTGAATTTGAATGACGCGCCACTTTGACTGAAACATGGCGGATCTCGGAGGTGGGGGTAGATCGGACACAAACACTCTAGACGCATTCGGGTTTAAACTCCATTTCCCGTCGATTCCTACTAGCTCGTTTTTATCTCAATTTATTTTTACGAAACACGTGAAAATAAAAATTGAAATGTAAGGTACACAACCTGCCACAACATTATTTTTATTCTAAAGCTGTGAACGTCATCGGATTGATGAAAGGAATGACGCAAAGTCCCCGATTTGCATTCATCGACGGTCGTTGCTTCAGTTGTAAGGTTTTCTTGCGAGCCCCTACAACCAAAAAAAAAAAAGTACTTTCCATAATAGAACTGTTTTATTTATTTATTTATTTCCTATAATGATACATTTAAATCGAATTCATTATATCAACATTCAATATTCATTAATATACTAAATTGCATCTCGTTCCCAACATGGTTAATGGCAGAGTTTTCGTCTCCCAATTCTCATTCCTAATCTCTACCTCTTTTCCAGTATTGTTATTCAATTTTCTATCAATACTACGCAATATATCGTATCAATTTACACTGTATTCTTCGTCCAATCTGTATACAATACAACCCGTGCTGGACAGACAGTATTTTTAATGACGCTGTGTTTTTCAAGTTATCATTAATTTTATCAAGTTTATAATAGCCATACTTCAAAGAACTTTAATATCGATGTATTTATTAACTTCATCTAATTCATTAAATTCTAACAAGGGTAGCCATCTTGATCCGGTAGTTTTCTCCTGGAAAAGTAAACCTTACACATTTGCTCCATTCATTAATTTTAACTGATGAATAACTAAATCGATTTTCTAGATTTATCGAAGATCGAAAGTGCAAGCGAATGGTTCTGTCATATCGTCTGTTTTAACTTCATTACATCTATTTTTGCCTCAGAATTCTCGATACCATCACGTGTCTATGGAAGCTATAAGCAATTTAGCGATGAATCAGTGTTAACACAACGGTACTAATTTCTTCATCAATATCACTGTCGACAGAAAACGCTTCTTAACAAAGGATCTATTCTGAGTAAACCAAACTTTTAATTTTTTGTGTGTTCCGCAAATTAAAACCGTGACATTTTACTGGCAAGAATCGTCAACAAGAACTCTTCTAGAAGTTATGTCACTACACTTCTATGATTTTGAATTCACTCTTCCAAATAACCATCATTATGATTTGAATTCCATATTATTTAACTTTTTAATAACAATTTTACTCTTATTATTTTTATTTACTATAATTTTCTATTCTTACGCTCCATTCTTATTTTTGTAATTCCCTCTATGCTCTTGCTGGTGGAAGGAAAATTCGAATGCTCCGATGCGTGTCGAAAAAAATACTCCTGTCTACGGTATTAATCTAGAAAGATCTTGTTACCATCAAATTATTCCCCCAACATTTTTACTCCTATCTTAACTCTTAAATTGACCTTCAAATAAAGAACGAAGTGCTGTCCAATGCAATAAAAAAGAGTTGGCTAGAAGAAGATTGAACATAACATCTTCGAGAACCGCAAACTGCGTCTTTGGAGAATAAAAGTCGTCTGCAATTGACTCAGATGGAAAACATTCGAAGTCAAACATCTCAAGTCGTTTTTCTCTTCCACTGAGAGGCGGATGGAGCTCTAGAAAGATGGCACTCATTTATCAAGGAATAAATGTCCACGCAGAATCGCATTTCCGTCAAAAATATTGACATATACTCGTACTGCTTCCTATCCCAAGAAAAATATTTTATAAAAGAAAAATTACAACGATGACTGAAGAAATATTAACTGGGGTTTAAGAATAAACTTATCTTAACAAACAATTCCGTGCAAACGGTTTTCCAAAACCTTTTTCTGTTAAATTTTTTTAAATACTTAATATGAAGACATTATCTCGCACGATCCACTATCGACTACTTTCATTTCAACTGGGTTTTCCTTTTTCTTCTTCTCTTCCATTCTTTCCCCATGCTTATCTTCTCTCTCCTCCGTCCATCTTGCACCAGTCTTTTTCTTAAGCTTCCCCTGGAAACCTTTTCTCCTTCGCAATTTATTTTCGAAAGGTTATTCTTGATTGTATATCCTCTGTATTAATATAAAGTTCTCCCATGTCTTTCTCAGTCTCCTTAAATCAGGTATTATCCATTTTCAACTATCTAATATAATTAAACAATGTTTTTGTCAGTCTTTTGTCATGTCCATAAGGGTCTTCATCAAGTTCTTTGAGGTGTCCATAAAAAGGTTAAGAAATATTTTTATTCTGAATATTTCAAATCAATATTTTTTTTCTAAATCTACAAAGAAATTAAAAACTAGCCATAAATTTTATTTTAAAAAAGAATTTGGTGAAGAGATAATTTCTATTAGAACGTGTTGTCATTACATATTATTGTTCATTTGTTTTACGCTTTTTTTATTTAAACAATTCGCTCTTGTCCGCTTGGCGTTCTAGTCCCAGATCTCATTCCCATTCGGGGCCTCTCCCCCCATAAACTCGCGACGCGCTCTTCGGCACTTTTCCCCCTCCTCTCTCCCAGTGTCGGTGTTTCCCGGTCATCGTTGTCATTAATATCCAATGCTTCCTCGCATGAAATAGCGTGCTTGCTCGGCACCGAGTCGCTTCGGGTTCAATTCCCGGGGGAGCTTCAACAAAAAAATTGTAGCTTTTGACTTCAAAAACGTCCCAGTTTATAAAGCAAACCTTCCTTCCTCTATCCACCTCCTCCTAGTATCAATAACTTTAACTAATACTACTTACTTCTACTAACCCCTCCTTTGTTGGTAAATCCAGCTAAGCGGTCCACCCACTAACAATAGCCCTCACCAACCACCTCCCACTCGCTGTCGCTCCATGTAGAAAAGCTTCAATAGCACTTAGCTACGTTTCCCACTTACAAATATAATATTAAATTATTTTGTTGGCACTTCTATCGCTCAAGTCCCATCTCATCCACATTTACCGCATTTCTGTTCCTTCGAATTCTCAACACACAGTTCTTCCGCAATTTCCCCTCAAATTCTGCAGTAGAGTGTAATTTTAATAATGTTTTGGATTCGTGTTTATTTAAGTTTTATTGTAGGGTACCTTGACGTACAACGTATTGTAATGACATTTGAAATACTTTCTATGATTCAACGCGACATCTAACGTCTCTACAACAAAATACTCTTTGTCTGCTTTTAACTCTTTTTGTCTCTTTTCAAACTCGTATTGAACTACAACATACGTTTAATAATAAACAAAATGCAACTTAATCCCTGCAACATAACGATCGATATTTTTCTCTTTGGACCATATGTTTAAAAGAGCGAT
>NNCF01125963.1:48325-60010 GCA_002313205.1 Laupala kohalensis | reverse complement strand
GAGGGGGAGTAATGCTGAATTTCAAGCGCAGCATGTGACTTAATTGCAACGGTATCGATATTACACAAAACGCACGGGTGTGGAGACAGTTACTCTCGTTATTGTAGATTTGTTAAATTCCCGCGAATTTACTCCACATTTTTTTATATATTTTGTGCCTAAATAATTAAATTAGAATCTCCATTGATGTCTTTTGAAAATGTACGTCGTATTCAATTGTTAAACAATTGCGAATCAAAACGAGAAAGTTTTCCGCTTCATTGTTGCCGAATAGATAAGTTAGCGAGTATACAAGGTCTGTATCGAAAGTAATGAGATCTATTTCTTTCTGAAGCGACTGAAGGTATAGTCCAGGAGCTCAATGCAAAAATACTCACCAATAAAACAATTTTTTTAAAATATTTTAATGAACCGCTATATATTTCGTATCAGCCACATTATACTTTTACGGAACAGAATACTTCTTATAATATTTCCTTCCTAGACACATAATAATTTTATAATAAAGAAAAGTTAAAAGAAAGCCTCATATTTGAAGCCCCGAGACACGATAACAAGCTCGAAGACGTCCAAACACGCATGCGACACAACGCGCGCGCATGGAATACTTGGCGAAATATGTATGGGACACCTGACCACCTTCATTTTGCACTGACAATAAGACAAAAGTTTTTGAAAATATTACATACTAATGCATCAATTTGGATGTGTACATCACTACATTCTGATACATAGATCCCTTGACATGCCAAAATCATCATTTCTTTCTCTAGAAATAATTAATAATTGTGGTTTTGAAAACTACTCCATGATTGTAGAGCTCGTAGCACGAGAACGACTGTATCTATCTCAAAAATGGTTTGGACCTTTTTTATAGGAAATTTTATGAGAATTATTTTTGCATATAGAAATATTTCTAAAAAAACCTAACAGTTTTGCAAGAAAAGGGCATAAACAGCGAACGGACACTTTAGGAATGGATTTAGAGGGTCAATAGGAATTTTATCGCTGCCAGACGATACGTTTTGTACTGTCGTTGCTAAATATTACGAAATTTTTAAGTTTATGTTTCATGGGTGAGTGTTTTTAGCATTGGGTTCACGTACTACTATCGGGTTTTATTATAGGCCCCTGACTTCTAATAGTTGTAAAGACTAGAACAAAAATCACAAAAAGAAACACTTACCAACATTTGATTTGTAATTTTACTTTGCATGTACACAAGTGAAAAATTTGGCTTTATGAATAAATAGTTTTTTAAATCTGAAATGTTTTAAAAAGCATGATAATTCTACGGTTTTTGCCAATACGGTCACTTCATTACTCTTGATAATATAAATTAAGAGTGACAAAAATAATTCTTACTCGGCAAATGATCTTATTCAGCGAACATTTCAATTCAACTGTAATGTGATGAAGGCATTATTCTGAGTGCAACAGTATAAATTTTATTCCTTAATAATGTTTCTCGTCGTAATTAGCAGTGTTTTCGAAAACAACAGTAACTCATTATATTTTGCATGTAGAAGCTTGAAATTAATAAGCATTGTCACAAACACAGCAGTGATCATACGCTGAATAAGATTATTTGAATAAAATTATTTGAATAAGAAACAACACTAAATTCACGATTTATTGTTACAATAAACACGCCCCTAGACAAAGCCTAGAGAACCCGTATAATAAATCCACCTCTACCCGAAGGAAAAACGGAGAAAAACCCGGGCAAGGAATATATGCATGCATGCTTCAATAGTTCATTGAGCTCAAAGAACTGCTTCCAGGACTCGCACAAGAATTTTGGTTTGCGAAAAATTATGTAACGCTTGAAATAAAGTCTTCTGTTTTCAAACCTCATTCACCCAATTTTAAGAAAATTCACTAAATTGTATAGAGTTGTATAGAGAACAAACATCAAAGCATTTACATTTTTTATTCGATATTAGCTGATTTTCCGCGAATTAAATCGTATCAGATTTTGATTTTTAGCGTAAAGATCATAGGGCAACTTGATTTTGGAGTTGCCAATTATTAAGTGTTCTATAAAATTTCGTTCACGTTGGTTTCAAAATAGCTTTTATATTTCATCATCACAAAGGATTTTTTATAATACTATAAACAAAAATTGGAAATTTGTCGAATTTATGCTGTTATTACCAAAATGGGACTGAAACGTTTATTTTTTTTTATTCTGAAAAAAATTAAATAAGAAGAAAATTATTGATAAATGAAAGAACTATGGGGGTTATATGACAACGTATCACATGACGAGATAGAAACATATTCATGCAGCATTTGTGTTATTTGTTTTTTGGATATAAATACTGTTTGAATTTGTTTCAATGAGTTATTTTTATTTGTTATTCATTACTTTTAATTAGTATTTGTAAAAATTTAAAGTATATTAGCGACACACAAACCGGAAAATTGACCATATAATAAAGTTTGCGTTCGCGAATGTATTTACCTGACGTGGCAGAGTATGTAAATTTTAGTATTGAATTCAGCTCAGCAAAGTAATTCTTAACTGTGACATGATTGTTCTCAGCAACCCTGTTTTGATTTTATTTTCTATAGTTATTAATTTCTTTTATTCATGTCATAACAATTACTTTTACGCTAAGAGTATAGGAGGAGTAATGACATATGTGTGTATATTGAGCGTGTTTCTGTAACTGTTTGTAAGCGAAAACGTGTTTGTGTATGTATGTGAATATACGCATATATGAACCTCATGTAGATAATTGATTTCTTAAATCTAATTTCTTTCTCTTTGTAACCATGTGTAATAATTTTCTAAGCATTTTACTCCGGTTGTCTGCGTATTTTATATGTATATTGATTTGTTTTTAACTTCGTATTATTTTATTATGTATGTATTCTTTTCTATCTGCCACCGAGCATTGCTCACCAGCAGACTAATTAATTGTTATCATAATCACATAATTTCATCAAGAGCACTGACACAAAGTTAAATTTTGTCGGTTCGTGTAGTCGTTCTAGATATTTATTGAAACTGTTCACCATGTTTAGTATATTGATCAATAATGGAAGTTGAATATGTTAAAGATAACCAACAGTCAGCAAAATCTAAAAAAATTACTACTGTCAACATTAAAATCCGATCTACTTGTTAGTTTTAATTTTATTTTCACAATTTTCGAAATAGCTTTAATATATTATGCATACACAAAATGTAACTGAATATTTATCACTGACGATGAAAAGAGTGAGTTATATCACGGATATAAGCAAGAATTTGATCATACAACAAGGCTGGCCAATAATTCCCAAAATTCAGAAAAACAGAGGAAGACATTTACCAATTTCAACATATTTATCTCCTGTTCTGGGATCTGTCTCAGGTCTTCCGGGGTTTAGGTCTGGGTGGAAATGGTGTACAATTGTGGAAGGCGAACGGGTGGTGTAGTGGTTAACACCCCTGCGATTAAAAGCAGAAGTCCCGGGTTCGATTCCCGGCTCGTCGCCATTTTCACCTGACCGAAAGTTGTCTCATTTAGCAATTACTTCACTCTGCACATTGCTAATATAATTCTGCTTTCATAATTTTTTAAAAAATATTGTTAATATTTTGTACCAAAGTGCATTATAATTCTATTTCGTTGTTTCTTCCAAGCACATGTTTTTTATCAGGCGCTGAATGTTTTACATTACCCCCTTTAGAAAAATCAAATTTCTCTTTTGTTTGTATGCTGAAAAAACCCGCTTCAAGAGGGAACAACTCAGGAGTTCTATTAATTTGTGTTCGGTCTATTCACGATTGCGGACTGAGTCGGTTGCAGTTGCGCGAAGGAAAAGGGAGAATGAGTTATGCGAACACCCAGAAGTCGAAATGGGATTCAATTAGCAGCAGACGCCCGTGAAGGAATCGCAAAATGAAGTTGGCAACCAATTGCAAATTCAATCCTTCCTGTGCACCTGTGAATTGCTCACGGTAACTCACGAGAACAACTGTTGCACAGACGGAATAAGAAGAGAGAATCTATGAGAAACTTTACTTAAAAATTATCTACTACTAACAATACGTTTACGAAGATACTACACCATAATCTGTATAATCAAATACATTTCTAGATGACCCGACAGATGTTGTCCTCTCTATATTTCAAAGAATCAACCAAATATGTCGTTCCTATCGTCAGTTATGATCGAGAGTGCGTACAAAAATTATGATTTTTGCGGTTTGTACCAATTTTCCGGCTTTCCTTTGTCATTGTCCCTACTTTTCTTCCTGAAAACTTTTCCAGGACCATAACGAAGAAAACAATAAAGATCATAAACGCATATCCATCGTTCGAATCGTGAGTTATGGTCTTGAGTTTAAACAAAAATCCCATAGAAAAAAACACTTTCAGTTTTTCCAGAATTTTCCAATTTTCCGGGTTACTTTTCCGATTTTTCTTTCCCTAAAAACATTTATTCTGACTATTACGAACATTTAAAAAAATCGGTCCATCCGTTCTCAAGTGATGCGCTTGAGACCAACGAACAACATTTAATTTTTATTTATATAACCTACGAAAAAGTGCCCTCGATTTCGCAATATCCCCTTTCTGTGTAACTGGATGAAATAAGTATCGTACTTCAAAATGTTAGAAGGTGTGTTGACGATTCCCTACTTTTCTTCTTTCATCGATATCTTTCCAAAATATAAATATATTTAACACATAATACATAATAATACATAATAATTTAATACATAATAATACATAACAATTTAATACATAATAATACATAATAATTTATGTCAAAATAATACATATTAATTTAATACATAATAATACATAATAATTTATGACATAATAATACATAATAATTTAATACATAATAATACATAATAATTTATGACATAATAATACATATTAATTTAATACATAATAATACATAATAATTTATGACATAATAATACATATTAATTTAATACATAATAATACATAATAATTTAATACATAATAGTACATAATAATTTAATACATAATAATTTATAACATAATACATATTAATTTAATACATAATAATACATAATAATACATAATAATTTAATACATAATAATACATAATAAATTAATACATAATAAAACATAATAATTTAATACATAATAATACATAGTAATTTAATACATAATGTATCCATACTAATATAACGCGAAAGGGTGTTGTTAGTTAATCACGCTGTTTCTTAGTTAATCACGACTAACCCCAGAACCCATCGTGATGAAATTTAGCAAGGAGATAGTTTAGATGTTCAGGATAAACATAAGATTAATTTTATTTTTGAAATGTGTGTTAAAAAACAGAAATTGTTTTTGGAAATTAATGTCGACCAAATCGGGAAAAATTTTATATTTGCTTACGTTGCCTATATGATTAGAGATAGGTGACAACAATGAATTACAATATTGTAATACAATGTATATTAAAATTACAAGACTTCTACAAAAAAGTCCGCGACAGCATATGTTTATCTACAAAACTTAACCTAAATTATCGATGGAACGTTATTAAAAATGGAAGTATTAAACTACTTCGATTTAAGAAAGTAATTTAAGAAGGAAAAAATCAATCATCATAAAATTTAATAGATTATTTGTTTTGTTACATAACAGTTAGTTAACTAACACGCACTATTGTTTCTGTGTTCGATTTTGCCACAAAATTCTGAAATGAGAAACGTTAGTTGTCGAAATATGAGTCTAGACCTGCTTCGTACAATGACCTTCAAAACACCTGATGATTACTTTTGAATATTTGAACACATTCATTAATATTCTCGGGACTGAGTGACGAGTCAGTTGTCACGACATAGTGAAATTCATTACAAGTCACCACCATACACATAAAGTAGGAGAATTTGAGCGGATAATTCACACTCACAATAAATAAAATGAAGATTAAGTGAGGTTGGATATATGAATTTGTTATCTTGTGAAATAGAAATTTATCTATACCTGCCTTTAATGATGAAAGTAAATGCAATATCAGATAATAAAGAATGACACATTGATATCATAATAACCCAATAATTGTCTAATAATTTTAAAAAAACATAATTTAAAATATTAAATCATTACAACATTTTTAAATTAACAAAAAACTATTTTCAGTCAAGGAAAATCTGGCTTTGCCTTGTCAGAGCTATTTTGAATGTCAGTGTTAGTTTGCGCTGACATATAGCAGTGTTTACACGGTACGAGATAATTCGATAGCTGAGTACCTGAGTCATGTGACAACGAGATGTCAGTGCTCACTGACGACAAATCTCAGTAGAGAAACCTATAAAACCTTGAATTATTTCTTTGAGATCAATAAGGGTATAAATAGTAAATAAACTTTATTCAAAAAAACAGTACAAACTGCGTATGACCACGTGGAGGACAATAAACTAATTTACTCTCCGGAAGCAAGCAAGGGACGTATTCCATCGATTCCGATCAAGGGCCCTAAGGCAGAGGCGGATTCAAAAATTTCAGCAAAAATTCCTAGATAAGATAAAAAGTTAGCTGCGAGTTGTAATACTAATAGAATGTCAATATGTTTGTAATTTGACACAAAACAATTATTTAACATGTACGAATTATTATCGAACTACAGATTACTCTGAGTATAGTGTTTATAAATCATAAGAATTGAAATAACACTAAATTCACGATTTTTTGTATCAATAAACGCGCCCCTATTCAAATGCCTACAGGAAATGTATAAGAAATCCACTTCTTCCCGAAGGAAAACCGGAGCAAAACCCGGGCCAGAATGGGACTACAGGACTAATGTAGACAACAGTGCCAAAGTTGAGTACACATAAAACTAAATTAATATGAATCATAAGACACCTAACTTATTATATTACAAATTCTCTGAACAAATTATATTACCAGTGGATGATTTGGGTAGTATTAGCTAATCCAACTCACTACATAATACAAAATTAGTAATTAATACTCATACAAGCTTCGTTTTCCAGTTTTTTTTTAAATGAGTGATGGCACCAAATCCGTCCCTTAGTGTTGGCTGAATGCACATTTACTCTCTCGTAACGACGAAATAATTATCAACGAAGTAGGAACAGAAGAGGGAAAACGCTTCACATACACGCTTCACGAGACTCTGAACCGAAGTCTGTTTTCAACCCTTAAACGCGAACACAGCTTTTGCAACAATGCACTTTACGTTCTACAGCAAAAATTATTTTCGTATTTGTCCTACACCAGGAAGGTTGTAGAGATGTAGTGGGTTGTATTTACAGGTTATGGCTGGTGGTAATTGATGACGGTGTGGTTCCGTATCTTACAACCCCGATGAAGGCAAAATAAATTACCGAAACGTTGGCGTTGTGAAAAGAATCTTTTATTGATGACAAATTCTCGAATATACCGTTCCGTTATATAAACGAGATACATTCAGAACGAACACAAGGTATCAAAAAACGTATTATGTATGCGACATATTGACAAATAACGCACTGTATCGAGATCGGGTATACAAATTTGTCTTCAGTAATTAATCATCTTCTTGTTTCCCCATTTTCATAATGCGAGGAACTTCTAACGAGATAAATAACATCTGTGGGGTTCGTAGGATAGCCTTCGAAAGGGTTGGCTCATTATATCATGAAAGGCTATTGCCATATAAAGCTTTTCAACGCAAATACGTAATGAGATTAGTCAATGATTATATGTATTAGGGACTATTTTTAATACTTTTTGTAATATCATTTCTTTGGAACTCACGAAGCAAAAATAAATCAAAAAATAAATACTAAAGTTAATATTTATTATACAAAAAGACTATTATCTTGGCAGAAAACACTTCTAAAAAACTCCAACTCATCTTCTTAAAATAAATGTTTGTTTCTTTAAAAAAATAGTTGATCCGGTGCATTTTATTCACTCAAATAAAAAAAAAAGATTAAATGTGAATAAAGAAGTTCAAACGTATAAATTATTTCTTTAAAAATGAGTTTATCTACTTTGATGGGTATTTGAAGAAATGAGATACTTCATAACACAAGATAATTCTGAGCAAATAAAAAATGACATTAATATCCCAACAACCCAACAATTGTATAAAATATGTATAGAAAATAGTCCTTAAATCATTTATTTGAAGAGTTTTGTTTCGAAAACATTCCTTAAATTCTCATTTCTTGTTGATAAATGCTCACAAACTATCCAGCAAAAATAATTTTTTTTATAGAAGATTTACGATATTTTTAAACGAGGAAAGTGTAATGTACCAAACAAACAATATCTATCATACACCATTACAAAACACAAATTATCAGATATTTCAAACGTTCTCTTCTTTACCATGAGGGAAGTTGTTAGCGACGAATAATTACGTCTCACTATTTTGGTTTCACTTTGGATCAAAGGGTCCTCTCCACAAACAAAAAATGCTTTTAACTTTCATCAAATACATTCTCATCTTTTTCCAGCACAACTGTTCTGTTTCCAGTAAAAGTTTTTCTCATTTTTACACAATTAACCAAATTACGGTCCGGAAATTAAAAAGTACCGCTAATTATAAAACCAATCTTTTAAATATTTTATTTTATTAATAAAGAGATGAGATATTTCATTATATCAATGGTACTCTATAACTACACATTTAAATGTTTTTTTTTTTAGTTTTAAGAAATTACGTCGATATGTAATAATATTATATCATTAGCATTCCTTTAATAATACTGTTCAAGGTAACTAGGTCCACGGTCAGGTAATTTAATTACCTCTGTAGAGATTGCGGTTACACATGTATTCTGTATAATTGAGGCAACGTCAATACCCTTTGATCTTCCTCAGATTATCACAGTCCAGTGCTCTCTGACCAACGTTAAACACATTTGGTTAATTTTTTAAAAAATCAACTTTCAGTGTTATTTGTAAAACGAAGAATAATCCGAAAAATAGCCAGAGAATTTTCACATTTTTTGAACTATAAAACGGACAGTGACTTCATGTAATTATGGTAGCTTTCGTTATTATAAAAACATTGTTGAAATCTCTTAAATTGCAGTGAACCTCACCGTTAATTAATCTGTTACCTGGCGGTGAGGTTCACCGCAATTTAAGAGATTTCTATGTCTTTGTGAACCAGAATTGGATAATACGACCCAAAACAAAGTACTTCCTAAGGGAGTCGCCTCATATGAGGAGCGTAGTCTCTACGAGATCACCTCTGAGGTCTTTGGGTCTCGCAAGTTGAATGTGTTGGGATGGTGCACTTGGTAAGCGCATGAGCGCATTACTCTGAAGGTCCCGAGTTCGAATCTCGCTCCCTTCATTCAACATATCGTAATTAAAAACATATGTATTTAAACATTCCGACAAAACATTTATGATTCTATTCGCAGGGTTAGGAAAGTTCTCGGAGAAGGGGAGTGTTAAAGTAGGTGTGAAAATAGTGGTAGTGAAGTGAAGTGATGCGAGAGGGAGATGGGAAACGTTGAGGTGCACTAAAGGGGTAAATCGAATCACGTAAAATGTACAATAAATAATTATAAAAAAATATATTAATTTTTCAGTTGTTTCATCATCGCAAGTTTTTAGATTAAATATTTTTTTAAATCATAAGGATTAATCATTTATTTAACAATTTTTAATTTCAGTTCTGTGTAATATATATTTTTCTATATACTTTTTTGTAGTTTATTGCATTTCGCCACGTGGCAAGATCCGCTCATTTGCAGTTAGATAAATATTATTATTTATATTATTATTATTATTATTATATCTGGTGACCTATAGATAAAAATGATGTAAAAAATACTACGGAAAATTGATTACAAATCAAAGTAAAATTCCATTACTTTCGTGATTTAAAAGTTGGTCGTTCTTTGAAAATAAAGGTTTTTTTCTCCATAAAACGTAATGTATTACACCATCAATTACAATTTAAACGGCCGGTGAGGTTATGACTTTCAAGTTGAAATCACAATAAGTACACGTTACACTGTTTATTTATGTAGATTTAAAGTATTTTAGTTATTTAATTCTACCTATGCTAGTACTACCTTATATATAGATGAAGTGAAGTCTGCTACATAACACGACTCAAGCACTTCAGCAGATCCGATCAACGACGTCATTATTCTACACGTAAATGTACGTTGTGCGTCCAGCGACAGGACATTAACGCGACATATCTCCACACTGGTTGACGACCATCGTCTCCGCAAAACGTCATGAATCATTAACTCTAGACTCGTTACTCTATACTCATTAAGCAAGAGGGAAAAAAGCTTCATTAATTTCAGTCTCAAGTCGGATACTCGTAATTCTGGCATAGACAAGCTTACCTCCCAGGAAGTCCATTCCCTCGCCCGCCCCGCACCCCCGCAATGAAGAATCTAAAAAAGAGTTATGCAGGAATTTTGTACAGATATTGTACGAGCAATTTTGAAGAAGTCACGTTCATTAGTTATTAAAAATCGAAAGTATTTCGCCAGTCCTCACCCCCCACGAATGCAAATATTGAACACAGCATCGTATTCTAGTACTATTAACGTCCATTATACAAAGTCTAATTAAATAAATAATTAAAAACTTACCACCTTTTCTAGACTACGAATAGTATTTATATGTTCTGTGAAGAACTCACTACGTTTCGACTGTGATTTAAGTCTTGCATTCCTTAGGGGTGAGAATATGATTTAAGTTCGGTTTCATCATTATACGATAGCAGAGCTGGGAGTAAGAATCATAAACATGGAAAAGACTGGTTTCTATTTTCTAGATAGAATATCAGAATGGAATATTTATTGTGTTTGGCTCAGACCATCTGCTCTGTTCTTCCATCAAACCACATACAGAAAAGACACATGACAAAATGTGAATTTACAATAATGACTACAATTTAAAATAATAAATAAAACTACAAATTAATTAGAATTACATAAAACTCAAGATTACAGTAGAGAATCAAAGTTATTTAAACGACAAATACAATCATGAAATTAAGGGTACAAGGTTAAAACATAAAATTTACTAAAAATCTATGATACAATCTAATGGAAATTATATAATAATAAATTTAATAATAAATTTATTGTCAAAAACAGTACAAACTGCGAATGACAACGTGGAGGAAAAAAAACTAATTTACTCTCCGGAAGCAAGCAGGGGACCATCCCATCAATTCCGATCAAGGGCTCTAAGGCAGAGGCGGATTCAAAATTTTTTTTGCATAAGTTCCTAGATAAGATGAAAAGTTAGCTGCGAGTTATAAAACTAATAGAATGTCAATATGTTTGTAATTTTACGCAAAAATTTACATGTACATATAGTTTGACCTATTTCATTTATAAATTAATGTCATATTTTATCACATAAATTTATTACTTTTCGTGATATTTACGGTAATTGTGAGTAGATGAAATTGAAAATGGAAATAATTAAACAGCAAAACGCAATATTCAGTCGATTACAGTCGCCGTGTTGACTACTCTGTTCTCTGCCATCACCAACTCCAACCCTTCATCGCTGACCTCGTCTCGAACCGCCCTGCCCTCATCTGCCCGCACCCCCGTGTCCGCCTCTTCCAAAGGCAACAGGTGTGCTTGGTGCTGCTGCATGGGTTATCGATCAACTGGCGATAGAAGCATCGGACGACTATTTATACCGCGGTTTGCGTCGTCCTTCGCCTTTGTCCAACACACTTCCCCAC
>NNCF01125963.1:19285-48310 GCA_002313205.1 Laupala kohalensis | reverse complement strand
CATCGTCCCACCCCCTTCCCCACACACGTCGTCATCTCTCGTATTAGCGGACAGAGACGACAACCTGTGGATGGCTGACTGGCTGCGAAGATCGCTCCGGCAGCACTCACATCTGCGAACGAAATCTGGGGTGCGCTCCGCTCAACTTTCCAATTATAATTCGTAACAAAAACTCGTGCCACTAAACAACCAAACATATCACTAAAAATTTAAGAAAAAAGGAAAGAAAAAAATACACTTCAAAAATACTCAAACTCACCATCTGAATTAGTCAAGTCTCTTCCAGTTCAACGCGTTTTCTTAATAGCTACAGTATTATTTAGGGCTTCCTGCATATTGTTATTGCAAAAAGAATTTACCTCCTCCTATGCAAGTTCTTTCATCTGAATATTAGCGATGATAACGAAGCTATTACGATTTGAGTTGTACTGAATGACGACGTTACACTCAGTTTTTGTATTCGCTTTTACTTTGTATCGTGACGAGATACATAAATGTAAATTTGCAGGAGAAGCCATTTTCAGAATCATAGAAGCATTATTCTCCCATAAATAAGGGGGAAACGACAAAAATGGCAATTTTCAGCTGAATTAAAGACTTTGCACTAGCGGAAAGAACAACATGAGGTTGATGGTTTTATGACGATTGCATTTAATTGTAATGTGATCATGACATTCTTCTGAGTGCGACAGTATAAATTTTATTCCTTAATAATGTGTCTGGTCGTTTTTAGCAGTGTCTTCGAAAAATATTAATAACTCATTATATTTTGCAAGTAGAAGATTGAAATTAATAAATGTTGTCACAAACACAACACTGACCATTCGCTGTATAAGAATTATTTTTGTCACTCTTAGTTAATTTTATAAAAAATAATGAAGTCGGCGTATCGGCAAAAACTGCCAAAATATCACGCCTTTTGAAACATTTCTGGCTTTAAAAAATTAATATTAATTCATAAAACTAAATTTTTCACTTGTGTATTTGCAAAACAAAATTACAAAACCAATGGTGGTAACTATGTTGTTCTGCAATTTTTGTTGTACTCTCCAGAACTATTAGTAAAATCCGATAGTAGGTGAGGGAATTGGGAAGGAGAGATGTTGGGTTGCCGGGGAACTTATGGTACCGAACCGACATTTGTCTGGAGTAGGTGAGGGAAAACCCCAGCTGAAAACGTCACCTAGTTCGGCCGAGCGGGGTTTGAACCCATCGTGGAAGCAAAGGCGCTGCCACTACTCCACCGCTGTCGGAATCACTTTTCAATCTTCTCTGATGCGCGGAACCAAAACCCTTTGAGGACCGAAACCTGATCTATTGTCAGAATACAAACGCAAGATCTCTTCTCCACGAATTGGGACAGTAATCAGATTAACGTGGAATCGCTGAATCTACATGCGATCGCCATTGCAGATCAAATCCTTTGTGTCTTCTGCACAAATCCTCAAACAGATCACTTCCTCCCGTATGAGCATAAGCTTCGTAAATTGCGCACGTGCGTCGTCATACAGACGCATTTGAGTCTACCTTACGATGTTCCTTTGGTGGTTCAAGGGTTAGCATGCTTGCTCGCCACTCCGTCACAATTGCCGGCGTGTAACGGCTGGACCGCGTAACGGCGTCAAGACGGGGAAGTCGCTACAACTAGACCACCACTGTGTTATTTTTCTCTAGTATGGCCACAATTCACTGTACACTCATCCATATGTATTTACATAACAAATGTTGTATAAGGGTGTATAAAATGCTAGTTCAAAACGAGAAAACAGCTATTTCCTTGCTTTTCTGTATAGATAATCATTTTCTAATCTTTATTAATTTCTATTAAAATTTATTACATACATAAATTGGTAATATAACATTGTATGTCAAAACTGTACAAAAAGTTTTGTGTCTGTAGTGGATACATCTTACGCCCACATTAGTGTTGATCGACTAGTGAATACATATTTTGTCAAGTTCACTTGGACTCTTATGGGTCAATTTCAAAAGTTAGTCCATAAAATTGTAATAAAACGCAGTTAAATAGTAATTTGGAAACCTTTGTTCTTTGTTAACCGATAGTATTTGACTGAGGACTACGGGAGCAATGCTAGGATATTGTCAAGAAATTGTTTTAACGTATTGCGGTTATTGTTACAATGTTTAAAGAGCCCAAAGGTCTTATGTGGAGAGAACAACGATCGCTATCTACGCTACACACCTTGTCCTATTTATTAATATTTAATACGATAACTAGTACGTAGCCGTGATGATGGATAAAATATATACCCAAAACGTTGACGTGTTAAAAGAAAAGTGAATTCCGTCGACCTATCCTCAAAAGCATCTCCAAATATATTAGAGTTTCTGTAAAAAACGTTTGCGTAATACTGTGATAATATATAGTTTCTAACAGAATTTGAATATAATTGCAAGATATCGTATGGAATTGGTATAATTCGATTCACAAATTACTTATAAATATTCCTATAATTTCTTATATTTATACAGTNAAGTAAAGAAATCAAATCTCATTGCCTACAAATGATGTGTATTGTCGAAAGTAATTTCACATAATTTGCGATTCTATTAAGTTTTTCATATATGTGAAAAGGACTTAAATAAATATAAAAAACGTTTGTCTAAAATATGAACTAATAACACAAAAGTTTTATTCTCGAGTTATAAATAATATAAAACTACTTAAGGAACAAATAAATTACATCTTCTAGTGACATATTTATCCACGATATAACAATTTGGTAGTAATCGTGCAACCTAAAAAAATAATCAGAGATCAATAATATGAAAACCTCGTTGACGAATTTTTTTATAGAAAGTCTAATATCTTTTACATTGCCTATGAAGACCTTGCGAGACAACGAATCTCGAGATGTCGTTTAAATATAGAGAATGGTAAAGTTTATTAAAGTCAAGAATATACAGAATATTTTTGTTATAGAAGTCCAAAATGTGTATAATAAAAAAATACAAAATATTTCTTTAATAGCGATGTAATGAAACATTTTCTCTCGTTACGATTTACCAGCGGTACTATTAGTCTGCCAAATATGGGAGCCGTTTCAAATAGACCTACGATTGGTCGAACGAAACTTCCCCAGTCGAAGTGGAAGCAGGAGGAGAGAGGCGTTGCAAACTTAACAAATCCGAAACTGGTCAGAGCGTGGGACTTAGAAAAATAAATGGGCCCTTTTTTGTTATCAGTAGTGTACAAACGTGTTTAATCTTTCCATAACTATTCCCGTAATTACTGAGAGCTGTGGCACAAGTATTTCCAAGAACTGCATCTCTTCAGTCAATGCTGAGAGGAAAGTTTCCCTTGCCGTCGCTCACAAATAGAGACTGAGTAAGTTTTGGCAATTTTCCTCGTTTCGCAGAAATACCAGCCAACTGAAAGTGTTCGTCACTTTGAAATCAAAGTTTGTGTAGTGATGCCACGTAACACGGGAGATGTGTTTCCCTTTGAATAAGCTCTTCTTTGATACGTAAGATGAAGCAGCATTGAGATGGGCTGTATGCAAATCTCCGAATGCCTTCTATTCTATTGAAAACTAATTCTCGCTGATTACCACGTCCCGTAATTAATATTGAAGAAAAGAGAAAGCAAGTTCTGTCTTCTTTCCCCTTCTTTTTGTTGTGAAGATGGTAGACGGTAAGGACGGGAGATAGATGCACAATAAACGTCACTGTAATTAGCGCTTTCTTGGAAAGAAAAATTACAGAGAAAAAGAGAGTACATACATTTTGTTCTCTCGGATATTTTAAAACTAAATAAATTTACATTGACCCTCCATTGTATTTCATAAGGTAATATTTGGTATACTCACCTTTTTAATAAAAATACTCTCAGTATATTGTAATTGTTTAATTCTTTGCATTTAATTGAAATCAAAATTAGAGTATGTAACCCAAACAATGAAAATTATACCATAAGTTTCAAAGAATACATGTTTCTACAGTTTAATACAGCGAGATACTGATGACTAAAACGTTAAAATATCAGTATTTTATACCACGTTTTTTTTTTGTTTTTTTTAAATAAGTTCTCACACTTTCTCAGAATTAGGGTTTCAAAGTTGCGTCCAATATTTGCCAAAGTACTAAAAACTTTTTGACGTAGAAGCAATTCCCTATTTTTCTTTTAAATTTTTTATTTTTATTTTGTGTCTACAATAACTTAAATGTGATAACTTTCGATCAGGTGAAAATGGCGACGAGTCGGGAATCGAACCCGGGATATCTGCTTTGATCGCAGGTGTGTTAACCACTACACCACCCACCCGTTCACCTTCCACAACTGCACACCATTTCCAACCAGACCTAATTTTAATATTAGTAAAGTTCTACTTCAACTTCTTAAATGCAAGTAATGTTTTATCTTTTCTCTTTTTAATTTTTTGTTCACTTCGATTTGCATCGAGTTATATTTATTCTTTGGTTTCGAACCGTATATAGGATAAACTGAAAGCTGTTTAGCTTCGTATTATTCATAATATAAATGTGGAATGAAATGAGTGAACGAGCGGATTGAAACTCGTGTATAATCAACAACAGTCCAAAGAAGTAATATGCGTGGTATATCACAACACACAAGAAATACATGGTTTGCTAAACTTAACTGCACCGTTTGATATTCATTGAATGCCAGCAATGTTTGTTTACATTTCTCACGAATGGACTGTCTGTATTTAAGATACCACTGTTTCTAATTAGTGGGCGTGTTACTCGCAAAAGATGTGCTCGAATATCTGACTCTCTATTGATCACGATCAATGCAAGAACTGAAACCGTTATGCTTCAATTAACAACAAATTGTCTAATGGTTGGTACTGTTAATCAGACGAAGACCGAATACAACAAAAAACGCAAGTAAAGTTAATGTTAAAGCGTTATATCTAATGGAATTCGGCGTATCCCATCCTGACCCAGGTTTTTCTCCGAATTTCCTTCGCGTAGAGGCGGATTTCTTATAAAGACTCGCCAAATTCTTGCCTAGGGGGCGGCATCTATTAAAATAATTATTCGCGAATTTAGTGTTATTTAATAGTTACGATCTATCAACAATACTTACCGAATGATTTATAGTTTGATAACATACTTACTGTTGAAAGGACTTTTTTGTATTTTATTAAATACAAATTTGTTCGTACGTTGTTAACACGTAGCTAACTTTTTATCGTACCTTGGAATTTTTGCTCAAATTTTTTAAATCCGTCCCTGCCTTAGGGTCCTTGATCGGAATCGATGGGATGGTCCCTTGCTTGCTTCCGGAGAGTAAATTAGTTTATTGTTCTCCACGTGGTCTTGCGCAGTTCGTAACTCCTATTTTGACAATAAAGTTGATTTGATTGTTGAAGTGGCGACGACGGTTACGTCACCCGTTCGCCTTCGATAAATATACAGCATTCACATTGAGCCGAGACATGTCACCTCTTGTGTCCTAAAGAGGAATGTGTTTGAGTAATTTGCAATTTGGAAACTTGAGAGGTAAAGGACGAAGCTCTTGCGATCAGTGCAGAAAGTCCTGTGTACGTTCTGTTCCTGCATCGTCGTCGCCATCTTCATCTGCTCGTAAGAATTTCCCCATCTTCTCCACATCCAGGTACACGAAAATATTATGTATTTTAATTAATAATATTTTAATTAACTATTTTCATACAAATGTCCACGACCGAATAATACGTGTGAACATAATTGTTCATTATCGGTTTAAGTGAATTCGCTTCAAAGTAGTACTAACGTACGGAGAATATTTAATTAATTGAAATATCTAAAATTGGCATAAATAAACAAAGTAACATGTACTTATTGTGATTTCAGTTTAATAAACATACTTAATCGGCCGTTTAAGTGAAAACTGCAATAATTGTTCATGGTGTAATAGATTTCGTCTTATTTTTCTTCAAAAATTACCAACCTTTTAGTCAGGAAAGTGATAGATTACTTTGATTCGTAGAAAATTTTCCTTTGAAGTATTTTTTACATCACTTTTATCTCCGGACATTTGAGAAAAAATACTTCACCTTTTCCCAGGTGTGATGCATAAATCTCAAAACCGTTGCGCACGGCCGCCATGCTTTTATATGCTTTTGTACATTTCAAACGAGTCAAGCGAGTTCTTGAATCTACCATTGAAACTATCCTATAACTGATCAATAAAAATTAAATAATGTTTTTCATCATTATAATTCGTATTTTTGTGTTTTAAAACGATTAGAATAAAAATAAGGCGAAAAAAATATACATTCACTAGTATTTGAGTCCTGGTTGCACCTTAATCGCCTTCGTGAGGGGAACCAACTACCAGACATCACTTTCCTGTCTCAAATTCCCCATCTGTGTTCTTTTACACGGGAAACATTTTTTAAAAAATGGTTTGACTACGTATTTTCGTCGCGCAAGGAAATAAAATACCTGAGCTGGGGTAGCTAATGTATTGGCTGCCACCCGGACAGACAACACGTGAGCTCGCAGAGCTAACATTCGTGTCCTATGACTTGTATTTTCGTCCTTCTGTAGCACAGCGTACAGCATTAGCTCACACATTGTTAGCTTCCGCAGTATTATAAAATTGGTCTTGTTCGGACGAAAAGTCTTTTAGGGCAGCTACAGCGCAAGCTGTGGTAGCTAATGGTGCTGTCTGTCCACTAGACAGCCAACGCGTGAGCTATCACATCTAACTTAAGGCTGAGCTATTCAACTTTTTTTTTTTTCGTGCGGTCTAGTAGGCTGAGTAACATTTTTACAGGTTTTGTTTTTCAAGTTGGGCAATAAATGGTTCTCGTTCTACTCCTCTCTGGTGTTGCGGGAAGCGAATGTTTGATGAGCAAAATGAAAACGATATCATCTTGAATTGAAAATTGCTTTTAACAGCTCTCGCTCATGTTTCCCTTTATATAAGTTCGTTAAGCGGAACGATCGAGTAAGTGATAAGTCGTAGCATTCATTTTCTCAAGTGCCTCTGTAGTTCTACTTCAAAACGGAAGACCGTTTAGATCATCGAGAGAATGATACCAAGATGGCTAAGTCGGGTATCCAGAGTGCGTCTAAGAGATGCGCGTCCAGGTTTGCACCATTTTTCTGTCAAGTTGGAGCGAACGCAATTAAATTCATACGAATTTCTAAACATATTTCAATAAATATGTGTTAAAATACATTTGCATGGTTTTAAAAAAATCAAACAATACATAACTAATTAATCTTTTGGAAAGAGAGTCTTCATACGGAAAATGGCGGGTATACGGTAATCGACCACACTCTCTCTTGAAGCATACTGAGTTACTGGGAGACCAGCGCTACTAGTTAGTCAAATCACTGAGAAATACAACTGTTACTTTCCGATTAAGCAGACTGTATAAGGAGAGTATTGTAATTGGTCGAAGAAATAATTTTATGATCTCTTCGGATCTTTGCGAATTGGCTCCAGGAGAGTTTATTTTCAAATTTTGACTATGATGTCCAATGTATGTATGTTAAGAATTTTGTTCCCCCTTTTATAACTCACGAACAAATTGACGTATCGAAACCAAACTTGAGATTTGACTTTGAATGCGTTGGGAACAGAAGTCTATTTCTGGACAGAAGCCAAAAATGCCAAAATGCAAAGAGTTAAATGTGAAAGGAAATTAATGCTATCTGTACTTGAATATGTTATTATGATTTTTAGGAGTGTTATGAGTTTTTTTTATGAAATGTAATTGGAACGTTGAGTGGGACACACTCCAGATTTTTTATTGTACTTGAGTCATTAATACAACATAACAGTATGAATTATAATGATGAAAAATCATGAATTATAAATTCAAAACGAAATACTGGTATGAGGTCATAATTTAGCGTTGATCCTACGAGCATGTACTCACAAAAACGAATTAAATTCTCTTTCAAGCCAATGTCAATAACTGAAAACATTCATTACTAACTCAATATTTCGTATCAAAAACTGCAACTTACTTGACTGAAAATGAGAAGATTTAGGAATCAAAATGAAGGTTTGAGAATACCCTTGCTTGTACAGCCGTACTAACGAAGGAGAAGTACATTCTACTTCGAGAGTACGCAAAGAGTAGTGAAAACAGCTGCTAATAAACATGGAATAACTCATGCGCGAAGTAACTGGGAAGTAGTCACCATGACAACCGCTAAACCACGCAGACCCCAGGTTGAAGGTCGAAGCAGTAGAGTCTGCGAGTCGATGCAAACAGGAAAATAACGACGTAACCTCAAATTGTGGACGACACATTTCATTTGTACTATTTCTCAACTGATGAATCTTCAATTCCACGCATGTAGATCTCCAAGCGTAATGTTGATGAAAATGATTATTCCTAGAGTGATTTCCCACTTTGTTGAATAAGGGTTTTATAGTGGTGTACGTACAATCATGTGAATAAATCTTAATATTATTGTTTTTCTAAAATATTCGAATTCTGACATTTCAATTCGAGTTCTGCATAGCCGAATTTAGAATGTATTTCCCTGCTATAACCTGTAAGTTGGATAATTATAATATCAAATTATCTATAAATTTCAATTTCATTTGATAACTTCATGCGTTCGTATATTCTTGAAATATCTAATAATCAGGTGTATGTACGTCAAACTGCCATTTTTCTTCATAGTATATTGTTTTATATTTTTATTGCATTTCTCCAAATAATTCACATTACGCCATGAAAATTAATGTATAAAAGATGAACTATGTTCACGTTGAATTAATAATTAAAAACTTACGACCTTTTAAGGACGAATAATATTTATATTTTCTATGAAGACCTCATATATTCCACCATAAAGTTTTTAATTATTTATTTAATTAGATTTTATAATGGACGTTAATTGTAGTAGAGTAAGTATGCGTTCTGGTTTATCAGTGATATCACCACAGATTACACATCGCTCACGTCGTGAGACGTTCAGAACTTTCTCGGAATACTGCATATCTCGATCAAAAAGGCAGAGAAATTACAAGATGCGACGTTGCCAAGCGTTCATCCACTTTACTCCGAGACTAGTTGCGTCAGCCTTAAAACGCCATTATTAGTAAAATATTCCTTGTTTACATCAGTGTTACGCTAGAAGTAACTACTCTCGCAGTAAGCCTGTAGTTCCGAAGTTACCCCGAGTTTTTATTAGTACGGCTGATAGTGCTCTACTCCAGATCTCTTGTCAGCCAATTTTAGAGGATTATATTGTTACGAGCTGAGTACCGACATCTGTGAATTTTGTTCAACTATGATTCTTAAATCGCAGTTTATTATATATTGTAATTGTACATAGTTCATATTTCTGAATATTAAGAAAATAGTCCTTTTACTGTAACGCGAAGAAAGCTTTGTATACCACGTATGATACAGATAATGAAGAATAATATTCATTATTCATAATACGCGTGCGCTAGAATTCGCCACGGCTGAGCAGTTCACCCATAATCAGAAGGCCGAACCATCACTTTATATTGGTTTAATGTGCATTTTTCGTACAAAATTTGCAAATTCATGAATGCAAATACGTTAATTTCTAAATGCAAGTCGCATTATGATACAATGTCTTTACATTAATTAGCGTCATAATCTCTTTTCTATATCTTGTAATAACAATTTATGCAATTTTCAGCAACAGCGCTAATCCTTATTCCTTATGAGAAGCAATAGTGCACAGATATTAGCAAAAAGAGGGGAAAATTCATAATGTTTTGAATCTTGGTAATTAAGCGTAGAATGTAGTAGTGTCAGTTATTAAATCTCCCTCAAATTTTTCGGAGTCAGGTACCCTACAAACCCACCGCTATGGTGCAATTTCACGGTTTTTCCATGTCGTCGCAAAACGGTCAGGTTTCCGGGAAATATATCAATGTGAAAATCAAAATTTCTCATTAAATTTCTAAAAAAAGGTACAATCCATTTTTGAGATAGGTGCATTGGTTCTCGTGCTATGACCTCTGCAATCAGGGGGTAGTTTCATAAACACAATTTATTCCAGGTTTTTTTAGATAAAGAAATTATGCTTTCTGCATATAAAAACCTCAAAGAAATTATGCATCCAAATGATATATAGAACGAGACGGCTATGTCAATACGTATTTTGGTCGAAAAACTCAAATGTCAGTGCGCGTAGAATGTGACCGGTCATCCCGTCCATATATATACACTATAACACGCATCCAACTATTTTTATCGTTAGGAGTATGTTGAAATGTTAAATCCAACTCTGCCTTGGGGCCCTTGATCGGAATTGATGGAATGATCCCTGGTGCTTGCTTCCGGAGAGTAAATTAGTTTATTGTCCTCCACGTGGTCATATGCAGTTTGTAACTTTTGCTTTTTATTGACAATAAAGTTTGTTTATTTATTTATTATTTCGTAAAATCCATGAATCAATAACACGTTATCAAGTTAATATATATTGNTTTTTTTTTTTTTTTTTTTTTTCATGTTAGACCAAGGAACCCCATCGCTGGGAACCGCACTGGTCAAACTTTCATTAAAACGCCATTAAACTCTAAACCATTCCATCAAATTTTACGAAGTTTTTTAAAGAAGTTTTTAATCTTCGTTAAACGCACAAAACAAAAAAGTAATAAATTTTCTGGGAATTGGTTTTTTCCTTTTTGAATTACACTCTTAAATTGAAGTCCTATTAACACTCCTATTTTTAATAACATTTTTTCGATAATGTAGGAAAACCTTCGTAGATAGACATTAGATGCTGTCGCGGACTTTTTTGTAGAACTCTTAGAAGCGAACAATATTGCCATTTATTGTTGTCACCTATCTCTAACCGTTTAGTTGACGTGAGCGAATATACCTCTCTTTTTCCTCGACCCTATAATCAAAATCATCTTCTATCTTCCTTTTCACACATTTTAAAAATTAAAGGCAGCCGATGTTCATCCCGAGTATCTTAACTATATCCTTGTCAAGTTTCATCACGATCAGTTTAGTGGTTTAGTCGTGATTAAGTAACAAACAGACAGATACATTTCGCGTTTCGCATTTATATATTAGTATGGATGATTATCTTCTTTTTTTTAAAAAATTAAAATGTGAATTTACTAACGAAATGTTAAATTTATGACTGCTAGCGAACTCCTTGCCTTTCTCTGGGTTCAAAGCTATCCTTCAGTATTTAATCGAGAGGCTATCAGTAATTGAAACGTGTTTCCTCACCAAGCAGATAAGAGCATTTTCTCGTTTATTCCATTAGTAAGAATAACTTTCCGGACACTTAACTTTCTTCATCATTTACCTGTTTTATCGTGGAACTTTTACATCGCACGATAATATCGTATCGGAAACCACAAGATCCACATTTAGAGTGGTAGCGGAGATGTTGGTTTTGCGGCACCGGAACAGCTTCCGCTAACAGCACGTCAAGAGCTCGGCGCTGGAAATCCGTCGAAGCAGCATCGAAAAGACGAAACTTGTTCTTATGCTGTTCTGCCTCCTTTGCACTCAGGCCTTGGAAGCGGAAGAGGAGGAGGCTTTGGAAGAGAAACTTTTTGGACAGGAAAAAGACGAGAAAGTTTAAAAACAAGCACAGAAATCCATACTCCATACTAATATATAAATGCGTAACCCGAAATCCAACGTGTCTTGTCTGTTTGTTACTTAATCACGACTAAACCACAGAACCGATCGTGATGAAATTTAGCAAAAGGAGATAGTTAAGGTGTTCAGAATGGACATACACTAACTATTATTTTTAAAATGTATGAATAGAAAGATAAAAAATGAAGTTGAAAATAAATGATGAAATCGAGAAAAAAATCGGACATATTCACTTACACTAAACTATTAGAGATTGATGACAATTATGAGTGGCAATATTGTTCTATTGTTCGCCTCAATGAGTTCTACAAGGAAGTCTGCGACAGGTTAATGTAAATGATCGAAAACACTTTATGAGAAAGAGAAGCGTTGAAAAACTTCAATTTAAGTGAGGAATTTAAGATGGAAAAAATAAATCTGCATCAAATTTAATGAATCCTTTGTTTTGTACATTTAACAAAGATAAATAACATCTTTAAATTACAAAGTTTGGACCAATGGTTTAGATTTTACAAGCGTTTTAATGAAATGGTGGAACCGGGCTGCCCCAGTTGTATCTTCTGCATCGGAAGCAAAAATTCGACCTGAGTCGCTTCGTTGGTCTGACGAGTAAACGAAAGAAATTCCGGGTAACGCCGGGTAATCATACTAATAAAAGTAAATTAACTGGAAAACCTGTGGTTCGGAAATCGGAAAAAGTAACCAATAAAATTATACGAAATCTCTTCTTAACGATTATTGCAACTAAAAATCGAAGTATAGTTAATATTGATGAATGATAAGAGCAGAAAAACAATTAGGGTTGGCTGCTAATCAGTAGATAAGAATCTTCACTCGCATAACACTTGACTATAAAGCTTAGTAAATGTGTACATAACCTAAATGTGAAATGAAAACATAATAATTCAGAGGTCTTTGAGCTCTGTCTATTTATTTGTGACGCGTATTTTCCTTCCGTCGCAATGACGTACATCTTAGCATACAATACCAAAAACGGTGTGAATTTTTGTAGGATTTTTTATTGGCTTATTTAATTTTGTAACGAACAAAAGTGAAAATAAACACCATGAAAGCAGAGGAATGTGAAAACTAACATAATAATTTAGAAAATTATAAAAGAACCCCGTGCAACGCTGGGCAAAATCAGTTTAAAAATCGAGACTCTTAAAATACATCCATTGCCATGTACTTGTGCTCGTATAAAGAGTCAATACGGAAAAGGTAACTTAAATTTTTTGTGGAATGTGACAAACTTTGGAGAAATGTTTAGGTGGAGAAGAGAAAGAAGGTGGTTTAGAACGAAACGAGAGTTGAGAAGAAGTGAAAAACACCGTAAATGGCGAAACGGGGCCTAATAAAGAGGCACTAAACACTAAAATTTTAAGTTAGAAACACTACAAAACAGAAATAATACTATATTATAATTATTAACAAGATGACATCTTCAACGATCAATCGCCTACAAAATATTTTATCATCAATATACACGGTAAACCCCTAAAAATGAAAATAACATAATCAAGAATAAATTAAATAAATTATCTTCCACATTAATCTTTTTGCAAAATTCTAATTTGCAGATTTAAAAAAAAACCTCTCTTTTTACGAAATAACTTTACGCTGTATCTCGGAAACGGTGCGACGGACGGGAATGCGGTTTAACTGACCAATCGAAATGCTCCTACACATATTTTCCAAAACTTTCAATATTCAGAAACCGGAAGTAGGAAACCGGTGTGTTAATGAAGTCGGAATGAGCTGTCCAGAAATATGCTTCTTCTATTCCTAACGCAATTAAAGTCAAATTTCAAGTTTCGATGCATCAATTTGTTCGTGAGTTATCGGGGGAACAAAATTCTTAACACACACATACGACATAGAACTGGAAAGTAAAAAAAAGAAAATTGATGCGGGAAGGGAGAGGGATAAAAACGTGCCTAAAAAAGCGACCATCCCATGTTCGATACACGGACGTCGGCGTTCCTTCCCACTTGTTGACTCTACGGGGACGCATCGATTGGGAGGAGCCACTCGACTCCTCTCACCACGCATGCAGCGCTGTTTGCGGAAGAGTAGCGACCTAACAGATGTGAGAAGAGAACGGACGCTTGGGGGCTTCCATGTACCCCACGTGATCTAAGATCTCTACACGAAGATGGTCAGTTCATTTATTTAAAAATGTTTCCCAAATTAAAAGGCACTGTTGGTTCTAAAAGAAAAAGTAGTTTCAGTTAGATACATTATAGACAAGCTTTTCAAGGCAGGACCAGCACTCAAAGTAAGTCAGATCACAGAGCTGAATAATTGTTGTCTTAATTTTTATTCCAATTCTTTTAAAACACACCAATATGAATTATAATGAAGAAAAAGACGATTTAATTTTTATTTATCAGTTAATAATATAGATCAAACAACATTCAGGGACTCGCTTGACTCGTCTGAAATGCGAAAGAGAATGTAAAACATGGCGGAAGAGCGCAACGGTTTCGTGATTTGTGCATCTCACCTCGAAAAAGTTTAATAGCTTTTGTCTCAAATGTCTCAAGCGAGTTAAACTGGTTTAAAAAGTACTGCGGAATATTTTCTACAAATCAAAGTATCTCTTTCGTGGTTTAAAGGTTGGTCTTATTTTGTAAATAAGCGTTTCCTCCATAAGACGCAATGTATTACACCATCAAATAGAATAGCAACTATTGCAATTAAATGACAGGTGAGGTTATGTTTTCCAAGTTAAAATCGTAATAAGGACATGCAACTATATTTATTTTTGCAGATTTCAGATATTTTAGTGATTTAATTCTACCTGAAGAGTTTAAATATGTGAACTATTTTTTGCGTTAAATTACAAACATATTGACATTCTATTAGCATTATAACTCGCAGCTAAATTTTTATCTTATCTAGGAATTTTTGCTGAAATTTTTGAAACCGCCCTGATCGGAATTGATGGAATACGTCCCTTGCTTGCTTCCGGAGAGTAAATTAGTTTATTATCCTCCACGTGGTCATAAGCAGTTTTTAACTTTTGCTTTTTGGACAATAAAATTATTGATTATTAAGTGAAGTGTAATACTGCGTTTAAAATAGTGGCCACGGCAATATCATGTTCCTTAAAGGTATCTTTTTATATGTATCCCTTTTTTTTCTTCTACCTTTTCAAACATATTACCGAAAATGGGGTATCTTCGCAAGGATTATTTTCTGATGTAAAGAAATCATATATTAAAGTTCTTTTTAACTTTGTCTTTAAAATTCAAATTAAATTAAATTTTTGTTCAATTTTCGACCTACATTCCAGGTGTTCTTATTCATGTCTCTTGCAACTTCGGAACAAAATTCTTGCGCGAGATTAAATTTCATTGATATTGGGTTTTTGAGATTAGGATTAATTCTTGAAGTATTTATGCAGAATCAGTTCGACTGTTTATTCATTCACGAGTGTTTTAGATATCGTGTACTTTTCTACAGAACCGGAGGTATTAAAAAAAATAGTGTAGCAGTGCACTAAAAATGCATCAAAAGTGCACGTTTATGCAATTTTCTCGCTAGTCTTTCGTCTGAGTTTGCAAAAAAAAAATACTTCATCTGAACATATAATGAAAAAAATCCTTCTTACCGTTCACATCATAACTAAATAACAATTTCCCTCTACTATACACATATCACGGAAAGAGGACACCTTGTTCTAATTAGTTAGTTAATATTAATAGTGCTTCTAATTCTACTATTAACGTTGTATAATTAGTATAAACAAATTATTTTAGACTTACGACCTTTTGATAAACGAATTCGATTTATCTTGCGCTTTTTTTAGAACACATAGTTAATAGTAATAGTATTATTATTATTAATAATAATAATACATCTGGTGACAACTCAAACCTCAAAGATTTTCCCAAGATTCAAAAATAATTTAATTCTGTAAACACTTCATAATGTTCACACACCCAATGATATTTTCATCAACGTGTTGACTGAGGTTTACAACGTATGGGTCGGCCATATTGTTAACTGCCTGTCACCTAAAATGGAACCAAAATGGCGGTATGAGAAAACTCACTCTTATGGTGCCTTAATCTGGAATAAACCCTATAAACATCCATACTAATATATAAAAATGCGTAACGCGAAACCATGCCTGTCTGTTATTTAATCATGATTAAACCACTGAATTGATCGTGATAAAATTTGACGAGAATTTCGTTAAGATGTTCATCCTGAACATGGGCTAACTATTATTTTTTAAATGCGTGAAAAGAAAGATAGAAAATGATTTTGATCATAAATGTCGATGAAATCGGGATAAAAAGGGAGGCATATTCCAAGCAATAAAAGATTTTGTCATATTCTATCATTTGATATGTTCGCTTACGCTGCCTAAACGGTTAGAGATAGATGACAATTGTAGATGGCAACATTGTTCACCTCAAAGAGTTCCACAAAAAAGTTCGCGAAGCATATGACTATGTGCAAAAGATTCATCTACTTTATCGAAAGAACGTTTTTAAAAATAGGTGTGATAAAATATTTTAATTTAAGGGAGTAATTCAAAAAAGGAAAATAAAATTATCATCAAGGTGAATACTTTCCTTCCCCCAGGGGACTTACATCTAGTAAGTACGTGTTTGGCGAACACGGGGCCCCGAGCTGAGTCTGGCATTACTTCCACTTACTTGTGCTATGCTCCTTCTTTTCTCTTTTCTGACCTCCCTTGGTCACCTCTTGTTCTTTTCGATCCCGACCCTATCAAGGCTAGGGTATCTTTCATTTTCCTCTTTCCTCTTCTTTTTTTTAATGTTTTTAGTAAAGTCATGCGATATGTTGGGATTTGGGTTTTGAGTTGTAATTCAGGAGGGTTTTTAGTGGGTAGGGTTGAATCATTCGACGAGTCCCACACGCGGGGAGAGTCATGTCGGCTCTCCCTAGTGCGTAACTGCATTTTCCCTACCTGTACAAGTTTTAAGGGCTCTAATGACCTTTGATGTCGACATGAGCCGTAAAGCCCAACAAAAGAAACAAACTTTCCTTTTTTTATAAAACACCTTTAAATCGTAAAATTTTGACGAATAGTTTAGATTTTAAAAGCGTTTTAACGAAATTGCGCAGTCGTTGCTCTGTGGTCGTCGTTGTGTCGTTCTTGCCTCGGAAGCGAAAATCCAACCAACTCCCGGCGAACGAATTCTTTGGTCTAAGAAACAAAAAAGAACTCCGAGGAACGCCGGAAAGCGCAAGGCATCACATTATCGGTTTAATCTTTATAGATAAAATGTATTTTCAGCGCCGCTAGTGGAAAAACGTTGACACAGTTTTTTCGACTAAAATTATCGTCCGCAGAGGCTACTTTCTAGACACAACCATTGAAATCACAAACGATAACCAACAATTTTCCACAACGTGCTGTAGTCCGTGAAAGCAGTAATTCCTCTTTTGATATGGAGTGCGCATCAATTGAAATGAACGGATGATCCAGAGATAAAAGATTCCGTCATTGAAGCAGTGCAATTGTATCGCGTATCAGAGTGAAGTGTAGTGATGTTTAGTGAAGAGTACATGATTGCTCTCACAGCAATCCTGTTTTGGTTTTATTGTTTTATAGTTATTAATTTCTTTTATTTATCTAATACGAATTACTTTTACGCTAAGGGTACAGGAGGAGTAATGACATATGAGTGTATATCGAGCGTGTTTGTATGTATGAGTGTGTTCCTGTAACTGTAAGCGAAGGTGTGTTTGTGTGTGTACGTAAATATACGCATATATGAGCGTCGTGAGTACCAGTTAGCATGAATCTCTAAGTATAAAAAAACACTAGCAGCCCAAGCAAATATGTCACATTATAACAGAAGAGTAACAGACCTCAGAAAAGAATCGTATTAACCTTTATGACAAACGAAATTTCTTGAGCGCCACAACAATTACAATTTTAATCTAAACATTGTGTTTTCTTTTTTTAATTTTAACATCTTTGTCGAAGTTTACGAGGCGGTGAGTAGCGTCATCTAGGAAGCAGGTTATGAACTAACTACACCAAACCACTTACCTATAAGTCAAATTCAATTCGTATTTTTAAGTAAATTATCAAAAACAATGAACATAGTCAGAATGTAAGATTATCTTATGAACTGTTGAAGAATCACCCTTATGTGTTACGTTTTTGGAAATTAGTAAAGTATAACAAGGAGAAAAAAAGTTATTTCTTAGAAATATGACATTAAGATGAAAGTTGGATACGCCTCCTCTAACTCTCCTTGAAAGTGGTTCATCGCATTCAATTTACGTTCCACATTTCTATTGTTTCACAGCATCTAAAATACAAATAAAATATGAATTTAGAATAAAATGGGGTTCAGAAAAGGAAAATTTGACGATTTTGTCCCTAAGTCGAAATGTTTGAAGGCTATAATGTCCCTAATTCAACGTATATTGCGCAAATTTCAAATAAATAAATAAATAATTTTTATTGTCAGAAAACCAGTTGCAAACTACGTATGACCACGTGGAGGACAATAAACAAATTTACTCTCCGGAAACAAGCAAGGGACCATTCCATCAATTCCGATCAAGGACTAAAGAGCAGTGGAGGATTTAATATATAAATACATATATAAAAGAAGTTATTTAATGAACACGTATTCACGCATTTATTATTCCGTAATGAATTGTAGATATTATGTGCAGTAACAAATCAGAGATTAACAATGGCAATAGTATTAATCCGCCGTCACACAAGGAAAACCGGAGGAAAAACCCGGGTCAGGACGAGGCTACAGAGATTGTGTACACAACCGTCCCAAGGTAGCGTACATTTAGAAATAAATTATTATAAATAAAAAGGATTAAAAACAATGTCGGGGAAGATTTCTTGTTGCTTCACAAGTCTCAGTACGGAGACTTGCTTCGCGATAAGATTCTTCCTTTCCAAAATAAATACTTCGAGTTTGAACAGGACAGGATTTATTATGTTGGATCAATGTAAACAAATGATTAGATCGTAAACTATAAAACAACACCAGGTGTGACAACAACCGGCAATGAAAGTACAGTAAATGACGCCTTCCTCGTTCGACTCACGACTTTAGGTAAGTCGGTTATCGAGGTTGATGGAGTTCTGCTAGTTGTCACAAGGTGGCACCACTCGTATCCTTTCGGATGTGGAGTTAGTTCCACCGCAGGTCGTAAGAGAGCGCTTCGTGATCGACGATAGATGTAATTCTGCTGCTGGCCGTGAGAGGGCGCGCCTCGTGGCTCTTGAAGATAGAATTATTTCTGTCACTGATCGGACGATTTCGCAGAGCTGGATTTCTTGTTAGAGGTTAGTATCGGAGCCGATGTTCACTCAGCAAGAAATTCCGTCGTACTGAATTCTCGTTGTCCCCGTTGCCATAAGCTAAACTTTAACAGTAGACGACGTGGGTGACGTAATAGTGAGTCGAGGTTCGTCAGTTGAGGTTCTCTCGAAGCTTCTTAATAAACTGGGCCGAGTTCTCGAAGGTTATTAACAAATAGGCGACATACGCTTGATGTGCGCGCGGCCCGTGCGTCCCATTGAGTCTTCTAATGCGTACAATGTGGAGATTCTCTTGCGTCGTATGTACAGACTCTCTTGTGCAAAGAGTGTATTATGCAGGTCTTGAATCTCGAATCTCTGATACTTCGTCTTGACGACGGCATAAACAATATGGCACTTATTGCTTTGGCTTTGCGACATGCATCTCTTGTGTGTTAATGCATGAGGGAGTTCATCATTTTCACGTGTTAAGGTACGTGTTTCGTTGTATATTTAGTAAGGTACTTCTATAAAAAGATGCATAAAAAAAGGAATGTAATCAGTATTCAGAGTACTAAAACAATGGCGTGATACAGTATAAGAGGATTTTCATACACATATTACTTTAATTTACTTTATAACACATCGAGTGATACCGTACGACAAACGTATAATTTTATTGATTCATATTCGCATATTCTTTAATATTTTAAAACACGTTTACGTGTCTTGGTGCAATCGAAGTCCGGATAATGAAACGCACACGAAGAAGATGAATGAGGGAGACGAATAAAGCAGAAAGCCGTAAGGGGAAGCGAGGGAGAAAAGCTAAAGCAACAACAACGGGATGAGGAGAGCGGTTCCAGTTCAAATGCGAAGTGACAAGTTGAGAAGTGAGGCAGAGCATGAGGCTGGGCAGACATGTCACGTTACTGTCAGCCGGGAGCTCAGGGATCGAAGAAGCGGAGGCGCCGGCGGCCAACGACTCCATAGACGTCGTGTCCTTCTCGCCGAAGCGGAAATGTTTTCGAACACCATTCGCAGGATCGTATTATAAAATCTATTCATATTCCAGAAAAGGTCATATTATAAAATGTAGAACTAGGAAACGATAAGTCCACGATAGAGAATCTCAATTTCACTTCTTAATAGAACGAATAATTTTTTGTGTATTTATTTATTTGTTAGACACTGAAATTTAATAATAATAAATTTATTGTCAAAAACAGTACAAACTGCGTATGACCACGTGGAGGACAATAAACTAATTTACTCTCCGGAAGCAAGCAAGGGACCATCCCATCAATTCCGATCAACGGCCCTAAGGCAGAGGTGGATTCAAAAATTTCAGCAAAAGTTCCTAGATAAGATAAAAAGTTAGCTGCGAGTTATAATACATATATAATGTCAATATGTTTGTAATTTTACGCAAAAAATTACATGTACAAGTTATTATCGAACTATAGATTATTCTGAGTATAGTGTTTAAAAATCATAAGAGTTGAAAAAACACTAAATTCACGATTTATTGTTACAATAAACACGCCCCTAGACAAAGCCTAGAGAACCTGTATAAGAAATCCGCCTCTACCCGAAGGAAAAACGGAGAAAAACCCGAGAAATACTCGCATCGGTTGTGGAAAAGATTTCCAGCTCTGCCTCCACTCACAGGGTTTAGCAGGTTCCGGAAGAAGGGGTGAAGATGGTGGTAACGAAGTGATGGGAGGGAAACGCGCAAACTAGAAAGAGAGGGAAGGGAAATTTCAAGCGAAGCGCACTAAAGGGGTGAATGTGCAATAAATAATTATTACAAAAGGATTTTTCGTGTTTCGCATTTTTTTACTGACTTTCTAGGGCTTTGAGGAATCAACTTCTCGCATTTTTAACCTCATGGGACTATTTAAATGTTCATATAAATACATATTTTCGAAATTTTTTGTTTCAACTCAGTAATTTTTGGGTTAAATTACTGTAATCAATCAAAACTTTTATGTCCATTATTGAAATATTGCTTGTCATACTATACGAACCAGCTCAGTGATAATATTCAACTAACACAATTGATATTTGCACTATCTTAGTCGTAAGTAGACTTATATGTAACTTCTTTAAGTGCATATTTCTATTTTTAGTGGCACTTAATTGGATAAGCGCATATTTAAAGTGAATATTCTGAACTTCTTAGGAGCATATTTTCCCATTCTTTGAGTACATAGATCACATCCCTAATGGTCGCCAGGGTTAGAATTTTTAGGAGCAAATGTCATATGAGAAAAGGGAGGGAATGGTAAAAAAGGGACAAAAAGATGTTGTTCTACCCAACTAATTCAAGAAATAATATATACATTAAACCGTCACTCATTAGAAGAAGGAAAAAATAGGAAGCTCTTGTACTTTAAGCTATGAAGTATTTATTAATCATCAAAATAAGTTTTTCTTCTATTGGGGGATGGAATGGCTCTGTGGATGCTAAACCTTCTTACCAGTCGAAAGCTAAATCTTCGCATTCACTTCGCAATATTCTTGTAAATTCAACAATAAATTCCATGGATACAAGATACAATGACATACACTGTGACATTTCCACTGTTGCTGAATTATAGAAGATAAAATGCGCTCTAGAAGATTATTGAAGAGACGTAGGATAAGGGAAAAATAGAGTATTATGGATACTGATGGGCAATGGCGGACCGTAGTCAAGGAGAGCCTTACCGGACTGGGAACTGGGGAGCATTTCTGTTTGAAAATCATGGATTTACAACACAGATTTTATAAATATTATATTTTAAATAAAATACATCATCTCATCAAATGGATAATCAACTATTAACAATATTAAATAGTTACCAAATCTATTAATTGTTTAAAGTGACAAACTATGCCTTTTAAACCTGTGTGCCAGTTGAGAGGAGATAAAACTCCTAATACAGGGGAAAATTATTACAAAATGCTCTCTCAGCTAGAGGCATAATTTTAGTTATTAATGTCTTTTATTTATGTCATGGCAATTACTTTTACGCTAAGAGAACAGGAGGAGTAATGCCATTTGTGTGTATATTGAGCGTGTTTGTACGTATGAGTGTGTTTCTGTAACTGTTCGTAAGTGAAAATGTGTTTGTGAATATATGTAGATAATTAATTTCTTAAATCTAATTTCTTTCTCGTTGTAACCATATGTAATAATTTTCTAAGCATTTTCTTCCCTGTGTGTTCGTATTTTATAGATATTTTTATAGATATTGGTGATTTGTTTTTTAACTTCGTATTATTGTATTATGTATGTTTTCTTTTCTATCTGCAACCGAGCATTGATCACTATCAGTGTAATATATTACGATTATTAAAACGAGAAAACCCGGGTGTATGTGTATGTGTATATTATATAGATATTGACGATTTGTTTTTCAATCTCGTATTATTGTATTAAGTATGTATTCCTTTCTATCTGCCACCGAGCTCTAGTGCTCACTAGCAGGCTAATAAATGATTGTTATTACACTGTGGTATTTTTCCGAAGAGCTTTAATTTATCCTACGAAAAAAGAAATCCTGACCCTGACGATCACACCTCCTGTTGCGTGGAGGTGACTTCGCGTGACGTGAAGGATGAAATGAAGGAGAGAGCATAAGAAGCTCTAAGTCGGTGTCAAAAAGGGAGGTAACTTTATTGAACTCGCTCGTCAAAGACTGTCGATACGAAAAAGATCGATGTGTCCTAGTCTCGGCACGGAGTCCATTTATATGCTTCTCGTTCTCTTCATTCTTCAAAGGCACAGAAAGGAAATGAGTCTCTCACAGTTTATACACTAACGTTCTTCCTGAAGATTCTAATGTCAATTTAAAAAATGAACCTACGATGAACTGGCGTTTGTTGCGTACGATAGTAAAAAATTACATTGCGACAGGACGAGGCTTTGTAACACAATTTGTGGATGGTGAAGAAGACGCTCTAATGATTGATATTAATGTTATTTATTGTTTATATTCTTTATCACGCATTCAAACAAAAAAGTATTTCCTTATTGTAAATATGAGTTTGCATTGTTAATAATAACATATGGCACTGCGAATATTGTTTATGTCACTGGTATACACAATACGAAATAATAATACCAACAATTTATCAAATTATTATTAATTTTTGCAATGTGTTTTTATGCAATGCTATCAACGTGAAGGAACAAAACAAACTTTTTATTCTAGCCTAGCTGACCAGAATTACGAGAATATTTTCCTCTTGTGCGATTTTTTCTTATGAAATTCCCTCCAGAAAAATTACTTCAGAGAATGAAGGTATTAATAAATTATGCCTTTCTTGTCGGTGCCTTGTAGCTACGTTATCTAGGTTTAAAGTACTACTTATCTTTATCTACGGTTACTCGTAGGTAACCGTACACGGAATATTGTTAAAAATAATCACTTTTGGTGACAAGATAAAATAATATTGAAACTGTAGCACGCAGAATCAACCGGATTTTATTTATTTCTATTTAGTGTTTTATGGCGAAGCTCAAGCTCTGAGGTCTGCTCTTCTATCATAACACAGGAGAAGTAATTTGGGGAAACACAAGTTGGGTTAGCGGGGAATTTATAAAACTGAACCCCAATATTTGTTTGGAGTAGGTGAGGGAAACCCCAGCTGAAAACCTCACCTTGTTCAACCGAAGCGAGAAAATGCGAAGACGCTAGCACTAGGCAATGGAACCAAACAAAACTCCGAGGTTCCTGTATTTATACTGGATTCAATTTATGAGACGTCAATGTTTGAAAATACAAATATACCAAATATATCAATTAATTTAATAATGTATAACAAATTTATTGTCAAAAAAGCAGAAAAAACTGCGCATGGAGGACAATAAAGTAATTTACTCTCCGGAAGCAAGCAAGGGACCATCCCATCAATACCGATCAAGGGCCCCAAGGCAGAGGCGGATTGAAAAATTCAACACACTCGTAAGAATAAAAAGAGATTGGTACATGTTACAATATTAACAGAATGCCAACAAACTCGTATTTAATAAAACACTGAAACATAGTTTAAAAGTAAGTATTATTATCGAACTATAGATTATTCGGAAAATATTGTTTATAAATCGTAAATATTAAAATAACTTTAAATACGAGACTTGTTATTTTAATAGACGTAGCCTCTGTGTAAAAAATCCGTCTCCACCCGAAGGAAAACCGGGAAAAACCCCGGGCCAGGTTTGGGCTACAGAATTCACGTGCACAAACCGTTACCACTCATACATAAACATTACGACCCGCTTTTCGTATTTCCTAGCGTTACCCTCCGAATCAAGAGATTGAGCTGTGAGGTAAAGTGAAGCGAACCTTGTTGACTGACGCGCATCAACTCCTTGTGATTGTGGATATTACGTGAATTCCTGTTGGTGAGCGTTCATTCATCCTCGTGACAGCGAAGAGGATGTAGGAGGGAAGTGGCTTCAAAAGTGGCACGAGACACTCGTCAACCCCCACGATGACACCTGTCAACGCCTCAACTGCTCAACGCCTGCCGCCAGCAACGCCTACTTCCCCTGCTCACAATGTTCCTCTCCCTCTCTGTGTCTCGCAACGGAAGCTCATTGCAGAGGAAGAGCAGGGGTTCGATTCCTGTCTAGACTCTTGTCCAGGGGCTACGTCTATTGAAATAATAAGTCTCGTATTTAAAGTTATTTTAATATTTACGATTTATAAACAATATTTTCCGAATAATCTATAGTTCGATAATAATACTTACTTTTAAACTATGTTTCAGTGTTTTATTAAATACGTGTTTGTTATTATTGGGTTAATATTGTAACACATAGCAAATCATTTTTCTTTCTTTTCTTAGGGGTGTGTTGAAATGTTAAATCCGGGGATAAATCTGCTTAGGGTCCTTGATCGTAATTGATGGGATGGTCCCTTGCTTGCTTCCGGAGAGTAAATTAGTTTATTGTCCTCCACGTGGTCATACGCAGTTTGTACTGTTTCTTTGACAATAAATTTCCAACGCCTTCCCAAATCCCTTCTCCAAGTCACGGTTAGGTGGAAGAGCGGATCAAATGACCGGAACATCGTCAAAAGGCATAAAATAAATAAGTAAATAATTATATATTTATTTATTTATTTATTTATTTATTTATGTCATACTTACAGGGTGAAAACTTTCGGTCTGGTGAAAATGGCGACGATCCGAAAATCGAAGGAACTCCCGCTTCGGTTTAGGTCTGGGTCGAAATGGTGTACAGTTGTGGAAGGCGAATGGGTGGTGCAATGGTTAACAACCCCGTGATCAATGCAGGAGATTTCGGGTTCGAATCCCGGCTCGTTATCATTTTCATCTGAAACCGAAAGTTTTCACGTATCTTCTCCACATTTAGAGTACACGGAGGAAATATATGCATAGCGTACATTCAGGGTATTTACTTTAACTTGACAAGTAAATATCTCGAAAATTACACGAAAAAAATGTTTCGGAAGGAAAGTTAACATTCTCAAAGGGGATATCCGTTTGTAAAATAATTAGCGATCCCTTCCCCACCCTCAAAGGGCGGGTTCTTTCATATAATTTCAAATGGAAATCCCACATTTTTATTGATGATTCGGATTCTACAACGAAAAAAAAAATACTTCGGTTCTGTTTGGATTATTTTTTCCATTCTCAGTGGTTTCCTGTTCCCTTCGAAGTTGATTTCGTCGACTCCCTTCGCCTCTCACGATCCCTTCGCTATCAGGTGACGGCCACGTCGTCGTTTTCTTGTGGCGCTAAAAGTACTTTATAAACGAGTCTCTTATATGTTTTAGCGTAAAAGCTTTACCCTAAAATCTAATTTGCAAAGCTAAATTAAATTTATAACTGAAATTTCAACCGTTTACGACAAGAATGTTGCAATTTGTTTAGCAAGTGTAATGCGGAATCAAATAAACTGATTCCTAATTTTTTTTTTAAACCAATTTCGTCTATTACAGTGCTATCTGCCACAAAAAAAATTCAGAGAAATCCTAAGTATTTTTTTGTCGTAGAATCCGAATAATGCAATAAATATGNGGGGGGGGGGGGGGGCGAATGGCTAGTTTTGGAACAGACAGATGTCACCTTTGAGATTATTTTTTCATGTTTGGAATATTTTTTTTTTCGTTCGATGTTGTTTGAGATATTAAGTAGTCCCGAATTAATGTAAACACACTGTATATTGGATCCGCATACAGAGTGCTCCCGAATTCATGGTACAAACTTTAAGGGTTGCTATAGGACAGTTTAAAAATAATTTATTCTATAGGATTGTAAGGGCGCAAGTGGTGAACGCGGTGATGCGCAAACACAAGAGAAAAAAAAATATGAAAGGAAAGATACAGTGTTTATTGACAAGTGCAAAGTTTATAATAACTGTTCAAATTTTCATCTACCAACAGTGATGACGGCGTCCGTGCAACGATTGGTGTACACATTCTAAGATGGCAAGTATTTCACCGTGTCAACTTTTTGTGCCCATATATTCCTATACAATAAATGATTGTTACATTGTCCTTAATATTGCGCCAAAAACCAAGAAGCAGACGAAAGAAAAGATGGCTTGATGATGTGCGCCAAGATCTGAAGAACATGAAAGTAGAAGATTAGAAGAGAGTGTCGCAGAATAGGAAGGAGTGGTCGAAAGTGATCGAGTCGGTCAAGACCCACCAAAGGGTTGTAGAACCTTATCAGGAGACATTGTCCGGTACCAATCCTTAATGAATTCGAGATCATTCTGTATATTGGATCAGTGTAGAACGAGATGGACGAAGCGGATTCGCGACATTTCGAATGAGTCCTCCTCATTCCCCTGCCTCTCATTCACTACCATCATCATTCAAAATCCGCATAACACCCTTGCGATGACCCTTGCGACGACCTGGCCGACACAAACGATATCGCGCCACCGTAGTTAACCTCACGCAGCCATCACAAACTAAAATCATCATACTCTGCAACGAGTGAAAGGTAATAATAATTAACCGGTTAATAAAAGAGGACTTCAAATTAAACAGGGGATGTTAAGGTCATCATGTGCAAATATTAGAAGTCAAATCTGCCTCTCTAGTGCGCGGTCTTAGTTTCATATGAAGCGAAACATGGATCCTACGTATGAAAAAACACGCGGTTCCATTCAGATGAAAGTTTCAATATCTTTTGGCTGCTAAAAAATTAGCAAACATTTAGATATGTGCTATTATAACCCCACGGTTTTGCTTATATCAGAGAAAATCGCAATTCGATATCAACCCATCCTCGTCCGGGAATTTTCTCTGGTTTTCTTTCGGGTAGAGGCGGACAGGTTCTGCAGGCTTTTGTCTAGGGGCGCGTCAATTGAAACAAGAAATCATGAATTTAGTGTTATTGCAATTCTTATGATTTGTAAACACTATACTCAGAATAATCTGTAGTTCGATAATAATTCGTACATGAAAAATAAATGTTTTGTGTTAAATTACAAACATGTTGATATTCTATTAGTATTATAACTCATGTTTTATCTTATATTGAAATTTTTGCTGAAATTTTTCAATCCCCCTCTGCCTTAGGGCCCTTGATCGGAATTGGTGGGATGATCCCTTGCTTGCTTCCGCAGGGAAAATTAATTTATTGTCCTCCACATGGTCATACGCAGTTTGTCCTGCTTTTTTGACAATAAATTTATATTTATTTACATATCTCTATTCGTTAAGGAGATATTTTAGGTGAATCTTCGTTATAAATCATTTTAAACAGAAGATCAGCAACGCTCTTTGAAACAACTGTTAAAGTATGAACTACTTTTTTTCATAGCAATTCAAGAGTATGCGTGCAGAATTTGGCTGTAATCTAGACTCCCATATTTGCTGTACTGTTTAATTGGAACACTATATTTCGTCATTCCAGCAACTTCAGGATGAACAAATAGCAAAATTTATTCGAAAAAACCCAAATGCGAGTGGCTCGATCCGTGCGGATTATTGAGTGTAGCGTACCGAATACTGAATTAATGAGTTCCTACTGTTATTCGAGAAGTAAAGTTTTACCATGTTAATTGGGATGGTGTTGAATTACAAACGAATCTTTTTTGTATCTCCATAGTGGAAGGAATCTATTCCCGGAGGAGTTTAAACTGAAAATAACAAATTAAATGGATAATGAAAGACTTACAAAAATATTTTACGGACAAATAATATATATTTCTTTGTGAAAAGAGTTCAGAACGTTTCGATTTCGTATTCAGTCGTCGTCAAGTGATTTACATAATAACGAATTATAAAAAGAAAAATAACAACATAACAATTGAAAATGGTATTAAACATAAATATAAACACAAAATTCGTTTACAAAAAAAGCAGAAACTACACAAACATGGTATAATATTGCATTGTATATACCAGATTGCTTTTCAGTGTGCCGGCCTATATATTATTTGTCTATGAAAGGTCGTAAGTCTTATCATTATTTATTTAATTAGGTCACATATTGGACGTTAATTGTACCAGAATTCGAAAATAACGAAATTAAACTGGGACTATGTACGAATTTATTGCTCATATAGAGGGAATAAATATTTATCAAATGTTACTATCCAAATGATATTTTCAACAGTAACATATTATCTACTTCTTGGTAAAGTATTTTGGAAAATCATGTAGATATAATTCAAGATATTATATCGTCTAGTCAATATTGGGAGAACAGAAGTACACAATCTTACAAGTTTGTTGTAATGGACCTATTAAACATTCACAGCCGTTTCACTGAGAGAGAAAAACAATTTTTGTAGAGATATTTTGGAAATGTCCCACCAAAATCGTCATAATAATAACTAACAAAGATGACTGGTGAAAGTGACGTTTTGAAAAGATAGGTAAATAAATAAATTCAATGACTTCTTATAAATAAATTTCATGTTAAATTTAGAAACTCGGCCCATCCTGGCTTGAGTATTTCACCGGCTATCCTTCGGGTAGTGGTGGATTTTGTATACAGCTCTCTTGCATGAGACCGGCGGTCTAGACTTCCACCAGCAATGAAGTCACTTACTCTCAGAAGGGGGATGTGACCCAAGTTCACTGGGTCAGGCGAGATGGAGGTTGTGTACGGACTCGGGAGTCGAGGCGGGTGGTGCAGTGGATAGCACTCCTGCGGCCAGAGCAGGATATCCCGAGTTCGAGTCCCGGGAGGTCGCAATATATATATATATATATATATATATAT
>NNCF01125963.1:0-19277 GCA_002313205.1 Laupala kohalensis | reverse complement strand
TAAAATTTTCACCTGGCTGTTGACGTTGCAAACACTCTTCTACGAGTAGGTACTCGGAGGTTGTGAGTTAAAATATAATATAATATAATATAATAGCGATTAGGTTGGTTATGTAGGTTGTATTACCATACAAGAAGACACATTTGTGAGACATTCAGACTTTGTGAATGAGAGGTATGACGGCTTCTTCTGGTCATGTAACACAAACACTTCGTATACAAAGTAACCGAGGCAAACATTTCCTCTTACGTAATGTCACGCACAGACGCCCAAATATCACTCAAGAACATAACCAAGTGTTGTTATTTGTTAGAGCATCTCACTTACCGAAAGCGGCAGTGGGTTCAATTCCTGCTACACCGAACTAGGTGAGGGTTTCAACTGGGGTTTCCCTCACCTACTCCAGACAAATGTCGGTTCGGTGCAGTAAGTTCCCCGGCAACCCAACATCTCTCCTTCCCAATTCCCTTACCCAAGTCCAACGGTTAATGGGAAGAGCCTGAAGACCTCATGGCCTCAACCTCCTTTTGCCAAAAAAAGACATTAAATAAATAAAATAAATAAAAATATTAAAATGCCGTGTCTTAATGGATCTCTAAAATTATATTGGAAATAAATAGTTGGAACCAAGATGATTACACAAAGGAGGTTAAATATGAGATATTCCCCACTAGGGTTTCGTATTCAATGCCGTATTATTTTCGGGGATTAGTGATCCATGGGTTCACATGATATGGCAAGAATGGAAATTGGGGCGCATAATTACGCAATTTCAAGAGAATGTACGGTTTTTGAGATTATATTATGAAAAACAACCAATTTTTCTTTCTCTCATTTATGAGTACATGTTACTCTCATGCGTTAATTTTGCTTTTTCAGTGAAGTGGTAGCTCGATTAATGTTGGATTGTTAGGAGTCATAAATCCACAAATGACAGTAATGACAATTTTGAAAGAGAGGGAAGTATGTAATAATTATTAGAGTTCCATCTGATTATTTTGAATAAAACACTATTACAATGCTATGAGACAAATCACAAATTGAGTACATTTATCGTTTCGTGAGTTGTGGAGTCAAGAGTGAATAAGCATATTATTTCGAGTAAAAGTGACTTATTTCTCGCAGAAAGTTCTATGGCGGATTTAATCTATCCTAATAAAAGTGAACTCTTCGGAATATCTATTGCATGCAAATTTAAGAAAGTAATCGTTGAAATAATTTGCAATTTCAAAGGAAACTCCTTCAGGATTATTGCAACAAAAAAGAAAAGTATTGTCCCAATAATGTTTATTTGGACATGTGAATTAGTGTTTTTATTTAATTTTTATTTTTTTATGATTTCGAGTAGAAATATAATTATGAAACCAAGAATACACTTGGATTAGCATTTAAAATTGCAGTAATAGATGGAGGTAGGAGATGCGCGCACAGCAGGAGTCGGTAGGAGTAGGTGAGAAAACCCCGTAGCAATTGCGTCGCGTGCATAAATTGGGAAGACATTAAGTATTCCGCTCGAGACGGTACCGATAGCTTAGATGACTTAAATGGCTGGAACGCGAGGAGGATTCGTTCACTGCATGGTAGAGATTCGTTCACTGCATGGTAGAGTGAGGAACATGTGGAACCGTAGGTGAAGTATAACTGCAATTACGATAAATTGCAGTTATATTTATTTATCGAAAATTGTTAAATGTTCCTTCTAATTAGATAAAGCTGGACATTTATGTAAAATTATTATTGATCAATGAGTGATGTTCAGTTAGCAATGTGCATGGCACGATGCTAATGATCTTTATAATATTGATTATTTTAACGAATCATGATATTTCATACTGAAATTTAATAATTATACATTATTGTTCAGTTTACGCAAAAAGTGCAATAAGACCGATTTTTTCCTTCTGAAATTACTCACTTAAATTGAAGTATTTCAGCACTTCTATTTTTTATAACGTTGTTTAGATAATTTAAATTAACCTCAGTTAATAGACATATGCTGTCGTAGACATTTTTGTAGAACTTTCCGAGGCGAACTATATTGCCACTCATAGTTTAGTTTAGGCAGTCTAAGTGAATATGGCCGATTTTTCCTCCCGATTTCATCGACATTTTTCTACAACTTCATTTTTTTACCTTTCTTTTCATACATTTAAAAAGTAAAAGTAAGCATATGTTCATCCTGGACATCTTAACTATCTCCTTTCTAAATTTTATTACCATCAGTTCTGTCGTTTAGTCGCGATTAAGTAACAAACACACAGACACGCATTTGCATTACGCATTTATATATCAGTAAATAAACTTTATTTTCAAAAAACAGTTACAGTATGACCACGTGGAGGATAATAAACTAATTTACACTCCGGAAGCAAGGAACGTATTCCATCAATTCCGAACAAGGGCCCTAAGGCAGAGGCGGATTTAACATTTCAACTTACTTCTAACGATAAAAAAAATTGTTCGACACGTGTTATAGTATTAACAAATACCAACAAATATTGTATTTTAATAAAACATAGAAAAGTCATTTCACAAGTACGTTTTATTATCAAGCTATAAATCATTCGGAAAGTATTGTTGATAAATAACACTAAGTTGGCTAATAATTATTTCAATTGATGCCGTCTCTAGGCAAGAGTCTAGCGAGTCTTTACTTAAAAAACTCCGCCTCTACTTATATGTTTTTTATGTATTTTTTATGTTTTATTCGTGAATTGTTTTAAAAACTTGAATGTCCAGTAATGATTTTATTTCTACGTTTATTTTCGAATTCCGAGTAACGCTGGGTAATTCTGCTTGCGCGCTTTAACTGTTATTCCAAAGTCCTACGTTGGTGCGTCCGACAGTGGACCAGTCAGAAGACGTAGGAAACCCCTTCGTTACTATGCGTAACGACACGTGACCGCACCCCCGCTCCCATGTCCCGCTATTCCACCCCTCTCCCTTCCACCCCCCACCACACGTGCACCACTCCCCCACCACACGCGGGGAATCAGCGTTCGTCCACAGGGACCCCATTTCCTTCAACTCTGACTCTTCGCGTCAGTCAAAACACTTGTTTACGGACGAAGCGGCGGGTAACGCACGCCAACGTCATACAGTGGGTACGAACAGGAGACTAACTACGATACACTTATAATAAATGAACTTTATAGTCAAAAAAAGGAGTTGCAAACTGCGTATGACCACGTACGGGGGGCAATAAACTAAATTACTAAAAAAACAAGGGACCATCCCATCAACTCTGATCGAGGGCCCAAAGATTTAAGTTTCATTAAAAGTAATTATATAATAAATACGTACCGATATTCATACATTAATCAAAATAAGTTGTAGATATTTGTGTAGTAAAAATTTGAGATCAATAGAATAATGGCATTCCGGCCCAAGAAAAATTCACCTCTACCCGAAAGAAAACCGGAGAAAAATCCGGGTGAGGACGGGGCTACAGAGATAATGTTCACAACATGCAACAACAACACATACACAAACATAAATGTGCAATAAGTAATTATGCAATTTTTAGTTTTTTCAGCGTCACAGGTATTTATATTACACAATTTTTTATTTTAGTTCTCTGTATTTTTTTATATATTTAATTATGTTTCCTTACTAGCTGATTACTCGGCGTTGCTTTGGAGTTTTCTTAGACTTATCTTCTTTTACTCGGGAAAAAATAAAATCTATCTATATTGTAAGATCAAAATATTTTTACTTACTGATTTTTGAAAACATGTACAGCATCCTAACTCTTCAAATTCAGTATAATACTAATTTAATATAAAAGTTTACTTTATACACAACACCATCTCACGATAGCCGCTTCCGAGGAATGACATCGCTTCATCATCTCATTAAAGTCTTTTAAAATGTAAATTATTCGTCGAAAATTTACGATTCAAAGACGTTTTTTAAAACATTTTAAATACACAAAATAAATACTTTATTAAATTTAATGATTATTAAAATTTTACTTCCTAATTACTCTCCAAAATTGAAGAATTTATACGCTTCTATTGTTAATAACGTTTTATTAATAATTTGGGTACATTTTTGTAGAAATCTTTTCCAGAAGCGTAACGAACACAACAAAAAAGATTTACGCATATTCATCATTCGAATCGTGAGTTGTGATCTTGAGTTCATACAAGAATCCCATCGAAAAACAATTTTCAATTTTCCAATTTTCCGGGCAACTTCTCCAATTTTTCTTTCCCGTAAAACCTTATTCTGATTATTACGAACATTAATAAAAAGAATTAACCAAATCGGTCCAGCAGGTCTCAAGAGATGCGCTTACCTACGAACTGCATTTAACTTTTATTTATACTGATATTCTGCCGCCGGGTAAACTTTGCCCATTTGCATTTAAATAAATATTATTATAATATTATATTATACCCGTTAGTAAGGGCGTGGCCATGTGTGGGGAAAGTGGCAGGGTGGTGCACTCGCTTCCCCATCCCCTGAATACTCCAAGAAACGGAAGGAAATATAATAGACATGGATGCAATTCAAATTTTCTACGTGTAAATCACACAATTCATCAAAAAATTCGCACACGAATCTGACGTACATTTTATTCATTCGCAATATCGAGTTGAAAGAATGTCAGGATTTATATCCCCCCCACTACTTCAGTACTTTCTCGAATGAAGATCTGGAATTCACACCTCTTCAGAAATATCTGTGTTCTCCAGAATATATGATAGGATTTTCGTATCACGTTGAAGCACACCGCATTCCAAAGATGAAATGATGTATTTACTCTGGCGCTTAATAGGTCAAGCTCGTGAACCCGCGCTTCTTCTGCCCTCTTCCCGTCTACCGCAAAACGTAGCTACTCCAGGAAATACCTCACGCGTTTTACTTGTGCTGTTAAACAGGAACGTGTGTGTTACCAAATTGTAATAGTTTGTTTCCGTAACTGTACAAGTGAACTGAAAGGATTCGCAAATTTGCATAAGCATAAAACGCAATAGTGCCCGACTCGCTAGTAGACTTCAGTTTCATACGAGGTCCCTGGAATTTATAATCCCAGCTATGACTTTCGGAGCATTTAAACTAAAGTTACCACGACGAGAGTAGGAGACGATCAGAAATCGGTCGTACCCCTTCTCCCTGCAAACCAGACAATATAACCTAGCATGCACGTCCCTATAACGCAGGTGCATCATAATTTTGTTTCGGTTTATCTCAAATGCGTTGAGAAATCGTTTCCATGAGTTTAATCGGAAAATGTATAGTTGTTCGGATTTCCTCAGCGCGCTGTACGGTTAAAGCGGGGGTACGAACCCCGGACAGTCGATTTTTGAGGGCGGCAAAATTTTAAAGGAAAAATATTTTGCAATGAGAGACGAAATTATTTGCTTCAGAACAGTTTGAACAGTGCAGCTATGCCAATATTACAAACAAGAAACTATTAAATTATATCTTGTATTTGTTAATAAGCCATCCATTCATTGTACAATGGTGAATATGTATGCAGTAGTGGCATCCCAATTTTTCAGGGAACGGTTCCATTAGGGAAGCGATATTCAGTAAGATACTCCGCTTATTTTTGTTTCGTCTGAAAATGGAAAGAAACCACTCATGACAATGTTTCTTAAACGTAATAGGCAAATACTTACAATGGAGACCTTAACAAGCGTGAATTCATGTTTGAAATCAAAAGTTTTAAGTACCGTGCATATGCAGTAGATAAAGATACGCAGAAACTTCAACAACGTTGAGATAGATGGATGGCATCACAGAAGTAATGGATTGCGAACTGGAGAGTCTTCAGGTGCAGGACACAAGAGTACTAAACGAATAAGAAGAAGAAATGTTATTATATAAAAATGTTGAATTGGTTTGAGAAGTGGTATCGGATGCTTCGACAGGAGCTGCAGCCGGAGGAGGCGGTGCAATGAGAGGCGAGAGCAGGAGGAATAATTAACTGCAGTCAGAGACGGGGAGAGGGGTGGATGGCAGTTCACGCAATTTCATGGCGGCGCAGACTCCGCCCCCGACGACACAACGTGACTCCATCTGCGAACGACGTCGCTGCAGCCACCATTCACCCGCACGCGCGCATATACATCACAAAGCTACTCGTCCCACCAATTCAACATCGCTCTGCGTCGCAGCATCCAGACGGTTCGCAATCACACACAAGAATCTTGTTTACTATCAAAATATCCCATCCTGCTCCGGGTTCTTATTTCCTTATTTCCTTATTTTATGCCTTTTTGGCGAGGTTCTTCCACCTAACCGTTGGGCTTGGTAAGGGAATTGGGAAGGAGACATGTTGGGTTGTCGAGAAACTTTTTTTTTAAACTTATGATAATAATAATAAATTTATTGTCAAAACAATACAAACTGCGTATGACCACGTGGAGGACAATAAACTAATTTACTCTCCGGAAGCAACCAAGGGACGTATTCCATTAATTCCGATCAAGGGTCCTATTTATTTGTTTATTTATACAATAGCTACCGGAAATCCCAAAACAACTATTATGCGAGCAACATAATTGTTAGAAAATTAAATTAAACATAAGTATAAGATACAAAACACGTGTACCAAGAATAATATTACTTACGCGTAATAGTAATAAAATAACTTATTGTACGAGCTTCAACTAGCGACAAAAAGTTTTAAAAAATTGACATTCCTTCATAATGTTGCTAACGCTCCACAATTACCAAGTACATTATAGTGAAAAAAAAAGTGGTTACTATTCTACACGCAACTAAAAACCTTATTCTATACAAAACTAACACTAGAAAACCCTATTTATTTGATTCAACACCAGATTAGCATTAGAATTAAACAGGTCTATTTCAGATTTATACATATTAAGTAAGCGGAAAGTTTTAAACAATGAAAAATTATAGACTTGAACTGTGTTACAGCGAGGAACAAAAAGAACTATGGAAGGCCGAAATTTTTCCTAGGGATGTACAATGTAATTTTACTTCATAAAAAGGAACTGTTGACTAAACTGTATAGGAACAATATATTGGATTCACTTCATCTTGTTGAAAGGGAGTCAAAAGAAAACAAACCTCTTAAATTATTTGTTGAAAAATCTCTAACGTAAGCAACGTTAAACTTTTTGAAATATAGATATCTTAGTAATTTATTTTGCACTAATTCAATTGCAGAAATACTTTGAAAACGGATCTCAAGTTGCGGCACAGTATTCTAATCTATTTCTGTCAAATGAATGATACAATTTAATGACAGTATCAACGGAAGCAAAAAACTTGGTATTTTCTATATACAAAGCCCGGCATTCTATAATAGCTATTAATAACTGAATTCAAATGAATGTCAAACTTAAATGATGAATTAAAAATTACTCCAAGATATTTTATGTGAGTTAAAGTTTGCAGCCATGACCCATCAATTAAATATCTATAGGGAATGATTTCCTTTTTCCTTGAATACGAAACGACAAAACATTTATTTATATTCAGTAGTAAATTGTTATTCGAACACCACAATGCAAACAAAAAGAGACGTTTTGATTCTGTAATGATTTCAGATAAATCATTAATAAAAATTACGAAAAGGGACCGAGATTAGACCCCTGAGGAACGCCAGAAGTGCTGGAGTACGGCTTTCATTTTGAGTTAGATATAGTAACGAATTGAGAACGATTGTTTAGATGCGATGCGATAAAACTGACAAATTCTTCAGACAGATCAAATGACAATAGTTTTGTGGTAAACGCTCATAGAGAGCGTTCTGACGTGATGTCAGAAGATGTCACGCCGGTGCCGACAGCGCTACCGACGCCGACCGAAGACGGGGACCGCGGAACGAGAGACAGAGTGACATGTGTCACGGATCCAGGATAGAGGCGATACGGACAATGCGACCAGGGTCGCATAGCTTAGTAATTGTATGCCAGTAGTGTACTTGTTGTTTTTTGTAATAAATTAGTGTTCTCGTTCACCTGTCGTAATCTCGTTCCGCTCCTTCCGCGGATACAACAAACTTATTTAAATGAATTGAATGGTTAACGTTATCGAATGCCTTTGAAAAATCAGTATAAACTACATCTACCTTTCCACCAATGTCCAGTTCGGATGATATGTCGAACGCAAATTCCATTAAGTCACAAACAGTTTATCTATGAGGAAGAAATCCATGCTGTTGTGAAGATATTTTAGATTTGGTGGTAGAATATATGTATTTGTAAAGAATAGTTTCAAAAACTTTTATGAAGGAATTTAATAATGAAATAAGACGATAATTTTCAACGTTTTCAATCTTACCAAATTTAAAAATGGGATCCACTTTCGCTTCTTTCCATTTTTGTGGGAAAACACAAGTATATAGAGAAATATTAAACAAATAACACAAAGTCTCAGCCAAGACCTCAGAACAACCCTTTACAACACAGCTAGGAATACTATCTGGACCAGAAGACTTTTTAGACATTAATTTTCTGATAGCAGCTAGAACCTCGTGTATAGTAAATAAAACCGTTTGATTGGTTTTATAGGAAATATTATTCAGAGGAACCCTATTACCTACAAGCAAGAGCAGTAAACACCGATCTAAAAATATCAGTAAATGCATCAGGTTCACGATCCCTTGAGATGACACTCCCATTATATTTCATATCCATATTACTGAAATTAAAAGACGATGAACGTTTGGATTTTACATGGCTCCAAAACTGCTTGGAGTCTACATTTATACAATTTTCTATATGATTCAGGTACTCCTTACGGGCTATATTAATTTTAACCTTAATACTATTTCTAAGCTCTTCAAATAAATTATCGTAATATTTAGAAAACTTTCTTTTCCTAGCTGCCCTATTTTTAAGTTTTATTGAATTAATTATATCCTTAGTAAACAAACAAGGGAACTTACTTTTAAAAATATAAGCTTTCTTGTGTACGCATTAAAAAAAATAGAAAAGATCAAACTGTAAAACTCATTTAAAGCTGAATCTACATCATTTACGCTATATATGAAATCCCAGTTACATTCTCTTAGTTTTGTATGCATATTCAAAAAGTTAGCTTCTTCGTAACAATAATATAAACTATAAGTTATAGAATTTTTATATAGTTTATGATCAAAGTACGTATAATCTAAGTGAATAAGCAGCGAAGGGAGAAAGGCGTCAAGGGGTAGCAGAGGACAATCACACTGACTGACTGACAGACAGAGAAGAAACATTGCTAATATTAATTTTCAAGCCATTATGTATTATTTCATATAGATGAACGTAAATGTTCCAACCCATTACCATTAAAAAGTTTTCCCATGAGGAAAAATTGTAAATGAAAATATTGGAGATGGAAGTGTATTTAAAGTTTTACATCGAAACTTTTTCTCTAAAATTAATTGTTTGATTGGACTAAAGTAATGAAATAAAAAATTGTCGCACTGGATTTTATTTCTATGCCTTCAAATCAACTAAATTTGATTAATAATGTTTTTCATTCTAGAAGCACAGTTAACATGCATTAGTTTTCTCAACGTAACAGTGAATTCTTATATGATTAAAAGTAATTAATTGGATGAAATTTTAAAATTATTTGTAATATTATTTATAATACACAGACTTCTGCATTAAAAACATCCGTTTCGTTCATTTCAAAATGCGTTGAAAGGTTTTGAAGGGTGACAAATTATTTCAAAGAGAATATTTAAATAAATTTATTGTCAAAAAACAGTACAAACTGCGTATGACCACGTGGAGGACAATAAACTAATTTAGTCTCCGGAAGCAAGCAAGGGACCATCCCATCAATTCCGATCAAGGGCTCACGGACAGTGGCATATTTAAATATAATAAAAAAAATTGTTTAATTCATGTACAGTCAAAATTCGAGATTAATAATAATAAAAGTATTAAATGACTTTCCCACCTACGGAAAAATCCGCCAGTACCCGGAGGAAAACCAGAGAAAAACCTGGGCCAAGATGGGGGTTCAGAGATAATGTACAGAACCGTGACCATGTTGCGTACAGTTAGCAATAAACCGTTTTAAATAAAAAGTATCAAAAACAACATGCATGAAAAAAAGAATAATGGAAGAGTGGCATGGCTGCCTTTCGCTCCCTTCTGCATGAGCTGTGGATATTCCCCGATTCCCTTTAGTGCCCCCATTCCTCTCATCGCCACAAACTGCTTCCATCATTTCAGTCATCATGCGCACATGGCGTTCTCATCGAAACAGACACCACGTGTGCATAAATGAAGTCCTCTTAAAATTTGAATGTTTCATTCGTGACGAAAAGTTTGGAAAGAATAAACATGTTCTGTACATTTCGATTTTAATATGGTACTCAGGGAACTTCATTTCTAAGTTTTACCACTCATGCTCTATGAAATATTAGTTATTTCACGTACAGAGCAATATGAATTTTGATACATTGAGAGAGCAGAATGTACCTGATGTACAGGAGTGATATATGGAATTCTGAATGTGAATGGGAGCCTGCAGATGAGGTTTTAGAAATATGGTAACACAATCCGATGGAGGAGAGAATATATCCGAAACGCTGGCAAGTTCAGTAGTTTGCTTTTGTGACCTTGGCCTAATCATCAACACAGTATTCCTTTGATATTCAGTGGTCATGAATTGAATAAAAATATATAGTAAAAGGTATGGTATACCCAGTTGTGACGTACGGATGTGAGTCCTGGACCTTAAGAAAGTCTGAACGTCATAGAATAGAGCTCCTTTGAATTGTGGAGTTGGAGGAAACTTCTTCGCGTTCCATGGATTGCAAAGAGAACGAATAGATCGGTATTAGAACTAATAGAACCAGATTGTTCCTTGGAAGACCTAATACTGAAACAGAAACTGACCTACTTTGGACACATCATGAGAAGATATGATACACTAGAAAAGACTTTAATGCTGGGGAAGATCGAAGGCGCAAGAAGAAAAGGGTGGCAAAAGATGAGATGGATAGATGGCATCACAGAAGTAATGGATTCCGAACTGGAGAGTCTTCGAGAAATGGTGCAGGACACAAGAGTACGGCGTGGTTTAGTTCAAGAGTCGGAATCGACTAAACGAATAAGAAGAAGAAATGTTGTTGTTTTTTGGTACAAAATACGTTACTTTTCAACTGTTAGAGCTTGTAATGACACATCTTCCGCAAATAAGGACGTTGATTATTAATTGATATGTTTCAGAAGCGCTTTCCGTCGAACCACAGTTCTTCATTCTTTCCCTCTCATACTTGGAAGGGTTTGACCCATTAACCAATGCATTGACATTCTGTCTAAGAACTTCTTCCGCAATTCACATGCCTCTTTCACTTCCTTCGGAGCTGCGGAAGCGATAACACCGTTTTCTTCTGCCCTCTGAAGTAAAACTGGCTGCGCTTTATACGAGTGGTCAAGTCATTCAATCAACTTGTGATATACCCCATCCTGGCCCGGGTTTTTCTCCGTTTTTCCTTCGGGTAGAGGCGGATTTCTTATACAGGTTCTCTAGGCTTTGTCTAGGGGCGTGTTTATTGTAACAAGAAATCGTGAATTTAGTGGGTTTTTTTCAACTCTTATGATTTTTAAACACGATACTCAGAATAATCTATAGTTCAATAATAACTTGTACATGTAATTTTTTGCGTGAAATTACAAACATATTGACATTATATATGTATTATAACTCGCAGCTAACTTTTTTTTCTTATGTAGGAACTTTTGCTGAAATTTTTGAATCCGCCTCTGCCTTAGGGTCCTTGATCGGAATTGATGGAATACATCCCTTGCTTGCTTCCGGAGAGTAAATTAGTTTATTGTTCTCCACGTGGTCATACGCAGTTTGTACTGTTTTTTGACAATAAATTTATTATTATTATTACTATCATTAAGTGTTCGACAGTGAGAGCATTTATTAGAAGAATCTTAAATTGTTTTCTTTTAATTCGATTATGCGGGAATCGAAGTATTGAATATCAATTGCTAGTGTGCAACAGACAGCTGCCCGGAATCGAGGACGGCTGTGGTAACCTCCATGATTGGGAGTGATAGTGGTCCTACAGGAGAGGAAAATCATCGTCAACATGCAAATTCGACCCAATCCCCAGACCAGTGTAATACGCAAGGCCATGGACATCTTGTAGAACCAAGGAGACAACGAAGTAGAAATTTTATCGCAAAAACGAACTTTTAACAAGTATGGCTCGCCAGGAGGCTCTGCAGTGGAGTTCGGTTCAAAGAGAAGAAGACAGAATTACGACGACTTAACAAATAACCAGAAGAAACGTCAAAATACAGATAGTGCAAAACAATCCACTTAGTAATCATTCAAATATGGCGGTTTTTATTTTGGCGGTTTTTGCCGATACGCTGACTTCATTATTTTTTATAAAATTAACTAAGAGTGAGAAAAATAATTCTTATTTAGCGAATGATCAGTGTTGTGTTTGTGACAACATTTATTAATTTCAATTTTCTACTTGCAAAACATAATGAGTTGTTTTTTTTCGAAAACACTGCTAAAATGACCGGACACATTATAAAGGAATAAAAGTCATACTGTCGCACTCAGACGCTGTCATTTTATCTTTACTTTTTTTATACCGTCATTTTATTTTCTTGCGATTTTTATTTTACTCTCCACAGCTATTATAAGTCAGGGGTCCATAATAAAAAATCCGATAGTAAGTTAATAATCCGAAGGAATTAAATAATCCAATAGCGCGGATTGAAATAACGGCCAATAACGTTCGTGAAAACGCCAACTATCGTAGAAACATCTGACATTTACGACGCCCAGCAGAGTAGTTGCAGCCAATGAAACGCCTGCTGATAGCCCTCTGTGTTCGGTTGACGTTCAGAGACATTTCCCAGTCGCCGCGAGTTGATGTTAGCGCTCCCGACCGAGGGAGGCTTTGTGGAGTTACACGACGGTTGAATAGGCAGCGCGTACTATTGTGATGCCTTTAATCAATTTTCGGTTCCAACATGATTTTAACTCGTGTAAAAGAAAGAAAGGCAATAATCCGACAACAAAAAAGTTAGCATAGACAACCACTGTTAGGCCTCTTCTGGAATATGCATCGGCAGGATGGGATCCTTATAGATAATATCAAATAGAGGTATAAGAAACAGTTTTTAAAAAAGCGATTAAATTCATAAACATGGCTAATAATGCGAATTATTACACAAAAATAGAACCTCTCCAAATTCGTAGAAACAGAGCGCGACTGAGATGTCTGTTGCGTACACTTAAAAACGAACCAGCGTGGCGAGATGTCACAGAGCGTTCAGAAAAACAGACTAGATTGGGTAGACAAGATCATTTTTTCAAATTTCGTTAAAAGAAAGAAAAAACAGACGTAGGAAAATACTCGTTTCAAAGTAGATCAATGGGGGGCTGGAACAATTCGCCTGCGGATGTCGTGGGGGCGCTATCGGGCTCAGCAACCTCTCTGAAATTCAAAAACACTCTAAGAAAAGGGGAGCAGACAAATTAAAAGGATTAGGGAAGTTCGGGAAGAATGGGTGCGTTAGTGTAGATGGGAAGCTAGTGGAGTGATACGAGGGAAATAAGTGATTTAGAAAAAGTGGGATTTAGGAAATCGAGTGTTTGGGTCTTCAGTGAAATAAAATGTGCAATAAGTATTTTTATGAATTATTTATATGTTTCAGGGAAAAATGTTTTTTATATTTAATACTTTAATATTAGTTGAATCATATTGTTTAATGACTTATGTATCAATTTTTTTTATTTTAGTGCTCTGTGATATGTATTTTTAACTTTTTTGTATTGTATTTCTTATGTACTGCCACCGGGTAAGATCTGCCCATTTGCAGTAAAGAAATATATTATTATTATTATTATTATTATTAAACATATGTAACACTAGCTGATTCCCCGGCGTTGCCCGGAATTTCTTTGACTCGTTACACCAAGGAACCCTGTCACTCACCGGAAGGAAGCCTCGCAGGTCGAATTTTTTGCTTCCGATGCACGATGCAACTGCGGCAGCGCGGTTGCGCCATTTCACTTAACGCTTATAAAATCTAAACCATTCGTCCAAACTTTACTATTTAATGTTTTTAATCTTCGTTAAATACACAAAACAAAGAAACCATTAGATATGATGAAGATTGAATCCACATTTAAATTGAAGTATTTATACACTTCTATTTTTCATCAAGTTTTTTTCGATAATATAAATTAACATTAGTAGCTAGACATATGCTGTCGCGGACTTTTTTGTAGAACTCATTGAGGCAAACAAATTGCCACTCATTGTTGTCATCTATCTCCCATCGTTTACACAGAATAAGTGANTTCATCTACATTTATCTTCAACTTCATTTTTTATCTTCCTTTTCTTACATTAAAAAAATAAATATTAGCCTACCTTCATTCTCAACATCTTAACTATCTCCTTTTGCTAAATTTCAACACGATTTGTTCTGTGGTTTAGTCGTGATTACGTAACAAACAGACGGACACGCTTTCGCATTACGCATTTATATATTAGTATGTATTATCAGACCACACGGGAGTTTCTGTGGTGGTGATATGGATACCGTGATCGAAATGGACTTGAAATAGGATCTACTCAATGATCTGAGATGCTGGAAGCATCAGTTTGACGTTTTGATGAATGATGCAAACACAAACAGAGTGCATTCCAGTAGAACCAACAGTTACGCACCACTTTGGTCGAAGCTCACAAAACTTTGAAAATTCTATTTCAGGTCCATTTCGATCACGGTAAGCAACAAACATTTCTTTCATATTACTCAACAGCAGTCGTTTTTGCAATTGCTGTCAATGCATTTTTGAGAGAAATTTTGGTCTATCTCAATGGCATTTTTGACACAATTCATCATACTCACTACTTCAGTGATGGACCAGCAGCTCAATACAAAAATTTCAAGAATTTCCTCAACTTGTGTCACCACCAGGCTGATTTTGGTATCAGTGCTGAATCGAATTTCTTTGGCACTAGCCACAGTAAGTCACCATCTGATGGAATTGGTGGAACGGCAAAGAGGTTGGTTGCCCGCGCGAGTCTTCAACATCCAACTGAAAGGCAAATCTTGACTGCAGTTGACTTATTCAACTTTTGCAATGAGCATCTGAAAGAAATAAAATTCTTCTTTGTTCAAAGAAACAAAATAGAGAAAATACGGATGGCTCAACAAAAAGATTCAAAGATGAACGTACTATTCCACGAACACGAGATAACCGTCAATTTGTGCCAATCAATGATAAGCAGATTCGTGTCTCAAGAGTATCAAATGACACATCATCTTTCATTTCAAATCTAGATCATTCCACTGGAATGGATTTGCCCTATGTGCCAGTTGCAAATCTCCAGCCAGGACAATATGTAGCCTGCATTTACGATGAAAATTGGCGGATTGGAAACATTTCCGAAATTTCCATTGATGATTGTGATGCTTTGATAAATTTTATGCATCCTCATGGTGTTGCTACTTCTTTCCACTGGCTTCTGAGAATTGACAGCTGTTGGGTTTCTGAACAGCAAATCATTGGTATCCTTCCAGCACCAACTCCAATGGGACGACAATACAGCTATCCTGAGGCAGTCATTTTGCAAATCCAAGGACAATTTCAATTGAATTAGGATTTGGATGCAATGATAACAAATTACTCTAATTGAATGTAGTGTTATGGCTTTGGCTTTGGAACCAACAGAAGATACCCACCCTCAGGCTTGGAAACCTTGGCAAGAAACCCATTCAACATAAGGCTTGGGATCCTTGGAAAGATACCCACAACCAGATTTCGGAACCTGTCCTAAAGAGACCGCTCGTGGCTGGCCTTGCACGGCTATCGGGCGATGGAGTTACCAATTCTTGATAGAATTGACAAGCTCATACTCTTCAACATGATTATAATTGCAATTCTTGTTAAGAACTGGTAGTGGCAGAGCCACCATGGACCAACGCAAGGATTATGTATATGAAATTAATTTCCATCGCACGGGATAAAAAGTGGCTGTTCAGAGCATTTCTACTGCTATAACTAAAAAAAATACCAAAACAAAACAAGATGATTCTAGTGGAGAAAAATCTTTTCTTTCAATTGATATAAAAATGAACTAAATTAAATAATTCCCTTTTTGAGATAATTGACTTTAAAAATAGGCCGTATTTGGCTTTCTGATGTTTTACATCAAGTTTGTGGTCAAATATTTTCTCAAATATCCAAGCTATTAATCTGATACTTTAGCAATGCAATGTCTTAAGGCTGATTAGTCTTGAGGTAAAAGAACAAATGACTAGTGATTATAGTTATATAGTTATATGTTGTCAAAGTATGGCAAAATCATCGCGCAAAGTGATTCCGGAGCCACTTTGAGGTTAAATTGTGGACCGTATGTTGTTTTATGTACGTTAATTCTAGTTTTCTCATGTTCACTAGAAAAAGTTGATTTATTACGTCAAATTTCAGCATCATAGCTAATCTGGATGAGCTACGAGAGAGCGTGAAACTTTGCAGAATCTTCGCAGCCGACGAGACGTTGTCAGTAGGACCTCCATAGAGAAGGTTGTGCTGCCTCTAATATTTGAGATCAGGAGGTGAAACTTCACAGAACGTCCTTTAAAACACCTATTTACAACTACACAAAATTTCAGCAAAATTCAAGATGGTCGAGTGGGGAGCTCTAGGCCACTTGACATGGAATGACCGCAATGTAAGTGTTGAGAGTCTGTTTCTTACATATTGTTGTCGCAGCAAGCGATTCTCTTATTTCCAATGCGTCTGTGGTAGCAAAACAAAAAAAGACGTCGCTCGACAATGTGTAAGTTGAAAGGCAAGCGTTTGGTCTGTTATTTTCATTGTCACAGATTTAGTTATGTAGAGATTTTCTGAGAGGAAAGTTTGGTGTTTAGTTCAGTGTTCGTAGTTTCATTCAGTCATGCCTAAAATAAAGCCGTCTAAATCTTGTCATTTAAGACAGATTGTATCTGAATTTGGAAATAATGTTTTCTCTATGGTCGGTGAAGTATTATTTTGTAAGATGTGCGAAACAAAGGTATCAGCCGAAAGAAAATTCTCTGTTCCGCAACATGTGGGTCGGGATAAGCATATACGGGCAGTGCAACTCGCAAATTCCCTCATCAAGAACCTGTCATCACCCGATGGGGCACCTGGATAGATTCAGCAATATATTATTGCGATCATCTCCAGACGGTGAAGCGTGTTATCGAAAGACTACATTTGATGCTACTACAATTACTGGCGATGCTACTACAATTGATACGGCTAAAACTCTATTTTCAAACAGTGAAATTGAAGGACAGCTAACCTTCCTAAAGGCAAATTTCAGTTGCTTAACACAAAGAATCACACCTGTACAGGTGAAAGGTGAAAGTCTGGAAAGTTCTCTAATTCGATAAAAATTTTGTGTCGCATTTCTCAAGTGCTACTGGAAAAAACATTTGATACNGAGGCAGTCATTTTGCAAATCCAAGGACAATTTCAATTGAATTAGGATTTGGATGCAATGATAACAAATTACTCTAATTGAATGTAGTGTTATGGCTTTGGCTTTGGAACCAACAGAAGATACCCACCCTCAGGCTTGGAAACCTTGGCAAGAAACCCATTCAACATAAGGCTTGGGATCCTTGGAAAGATACCCACAACCAGATTTCGGAACCTGTCCTAAAGAGACCGCTCGTGGCTGGCCTTGCACGGCTATCGGGCGATGGAGTTACCAATTCTTGATAGAATTGACAAGCTCATACTCTTCAACATGATTATAATTGCAATTCTTGTTAAGAACTGGTAGTGGCAGAGCCACCATGGACCAACGCAAGGATTATGTATATGAAATTAATTTCCATCGCACGGGATAAAAAGTGGCTGTTCAGAGCATTTCTACTGCTATAACTAAAAAAAATACCAAAACAAAACAAGATGATTCTAGTGGAGAAAAATCTTTTCTTTCAATTGATATAAAAATGAACTAAATTAAATAATTCCCTTTTTGAGATAATTGACTTTAAAAATAGGCCGTATTTGGCTTTCTGATGTTTTACATCAAGTTTGTGGTCAAATATTTTCTCAAATATCCAAGCTATTAATCTGATACTTTAGCAATGCAATGTCTTAAGGCTGATTAGTCTTGAGGTAAAAGAACAAATGACTAGTGATTATAGTTATATAGTTATATGTTGTCAAAGTATGGCAAAATCATCGCGCAAAGTGATTCCGGAGCCACTTTGAGGTTAAATTGTGGACCGTATGTTGTTTTATGTACGTTAATTCTAGTTTTCTCATGTTCACTAGAAAAAGTTGATTTATTACGTCAAATTTCAGCATCATAGCTAATCTGGATGAGCTACGAGAGAGCGTGAAACTTTGCAGAATCTTCGCAGCCGACGAGACGTTGTCAGTAGGACCTCCATAGAGAAGGTTGTGCTGCCTCTAATATTTGAGATCAGGAGGTGAAACTTCACAGAACGTCCTTTAAAACACCTATTTACAACTACACAAAATTTCAGCAAAATTCAAGATGGTCGAGTGGGGAGCTCTAGGCCACTTGACATGGAATGACCGCAATGTAAGTGTTGAGAGTCTGTTTCTTACATATTGTTGTCGCAGCAAGCGATTCTCTTATTTCCAATGCGTCTGTGGTAGCAAAACAAAAAAAGACGTCGCTCGACAATGTGTAAGTTGAAAGGCAAGCGTTTGGTCTGTTATTTTCATTGTCACAGATTTAGTTATGTAGAGATTTTCTGAGAGGAAAGTTTGGTGTTTAGTTCAGTGTTCGTAGTTTCATTCAGTCATGCCTAAAATAAAGCCGTCTAAATCTTGTCATTTAAGACAGATTGTATCTGAATTTGGAAATAATGTTTTCTCTATGGTCGGTGAAGTATTATTTTGTAAGATGTGCGAAACAAAGGTATCAGCCGAAAGAAAATTCTCTGTTCCGCAACATGTGGGTCGGGATAAGCATATACGGGCAGTGCAACTCGCAAGTTCCCTCATCAAGAACCTGTCATCACCCGATGGGGCACCTGGATAGATTCAGCAATATATTGTTGCGATCATTTCCAGATAGTGAAGAGTATTTTCGAAAGACTAAGTCCTGGCGATGCTACTACAATTGATACGGCCAAAACGCTATTTTCAAATAGTGAAATTGAAGGACAGCTAACCTTCACAAAGGCAAATTTCAGTTGCTTAACACAAGGAATCACAGGTGTACAGGTGAAAGGTGCAAGTCTGGAAAGTTCTCTAACTCTAGTTAACAAAATTGCATCTGATTTGAAAAGTGTAGGGGGAGAAGTTGGAAGAAG
>NNCF01125962.1:1137142-1153713 GCA_002313205.1 Laupala kohalensis | reverse complement strand
GGGCAGCTCAACCTGGAATCCACCGACCACGACGTCAAGCTCTCCACGCCCGTCACCGATCCCGGATTTCATTCGACGCCGAGCTCTCCACGCCCAGTTCTTCAGGACCAACACTACGTCTCCACCAATACGTGAGACTCAGGTTTACGTAAGACAAATAAAACCTTATTATAAACCTGCATTATATACAATTATTTATGTGGTTTCAAGGCGGAAGATCTTGTCTTTTGGAGTCAGCAAGACCATCTTCCACCTACGCAAATAAACCTACAGGGGTTTCTTTTTCGTAATTTCAAACTGAGAAAAGCTCCGTCATTGATATATTCGTGTTTCAAACAAATATATTATTGTTACTGAATTCACCACAGCAAATTCGGTGAAGTACCCTACATGTTTCAAATTATTCTTTTGTTCACTTTGAATATATCTTCAGAACTAATATGGGTTTAAAGGAAAAACTTTCGTGAGTTCCTTTTTTTTTTAAATTCTGATGTGTTTGTTAATTGTATTGACCTATTGTATGAATACAACTAAAAAGAACAAACCTAAAACATATGAAATGAAAATGATACAACGAAGTTTTTTAATTTTTCATACGTTACCTGGCTTTGAAAGAATAATTCAACAAAACTGAGGAAGAAATGTTCTACAGGAAACGTCAGGTGTAACACGTGACTTATGGTAATGTGATCTCGCTCGAACGGCGGGTTGTTCGCAAACGATACGTCCAGAGTGTTTAAATTATATTGTGTATGTTGAACGCTATATTTAAACTATTTTTGAAGTACATGCTCGTCTAAAGCTCTAAACACAGAAGTTCCCTTGATTACTAGTATTACGTCACGATATTCACATGAGCTTGGCGTAGAGAAAGCAATAAGGCTGCAGTGAGGAACGAAACTTACTGGCATGCCCACAAAGAGTCGACCATCGAGTTTTAAATTCATGCGATAATTTCTATTCTCAACTGTTAAAAATTAATTGTATTTATATTTACTCATTTGAAAGTTCTGTTGTCAATATTTCAAAGTTTCGTGAATGGTGAAGCACTTTACCACGGTTAACATGAATTTAATACTTTAAAGCATTTACGGGGTATCATACTTAAGAAGATTACAAATATAGCGGTGCTTTCTCTTCAATAGGAAGGAAACGTATGAATTCAAATCTTTCCGCAGGAGCCCCATAGAGACACTTCAAAGAAAGAAAGCCGGATCGAAAGCATTTTTTTTGCATACACCCTCCATTCCGAGATGATGATATTGTTCCAACCGTTAGACGAAAGTAAATTTCCGCGGGGATGTGAGTATCGATTTCAATAGGGCTTTCTATCCATAAGCTGGCTCCAAGCTGTCGCTTCGACGTCGGAGAGCCATCAGCGGAGAATGCGATGCCGAGACACGTACGACTTTCGTCGGAGTTTCATTCGATGACGTTATCGCTTCCGGTAGCTTTGAAGAATAGGATGTTGCAGGTTTTACATAACTATTGTGCTTTACGTAATCAATATAATAGTACTGTAAACGAATCATTCATTATATAGGTTTTTTCAAAATATCCAAACGCACTGGTAAGACCTAAATCAGGATTTTAGCTTTTTTGTTATGTTTGTGTGAATATATTTTTTTAAAAGAATATTTCAATGCAACATACAGTATAAGGTGTAGTATTATATAATTATTTGTAATATGTTTGCATATTAATGGAATTCGATGTAACATCATTACGGAAAAGTCGAATTTTTTCACATAAAATCGTCACTAAAATCTCAATAATTCATAAAAGTCAACAAAAGAAAAGTATTTGTGATTCTGTTTGAGGCGGGGAAAACCCCTTACTACACCTACTGAAGAAAAAGTCCGTCTCTTGAACTATGGAAGAATTAGAAGATAACTGAGAAAATAACTCACAAATAATATCTGTTATTCTGGACGTCTATTTCGTGGTTCAAATTCAGTTGTGATATCAAAACTGCTGGAGCATCACCGTCCTCTTCCTAAAACCCAAATCATGACATCGCAGAGCTCGCTCTCTATTAACCACCGAGGGGTTCACCTTTGAGCTGCCTTTGTCTCGGACACTCACCTCCGGTTAAACCAAGGCACCTACAAGAAGTTCTATCAGCGTATTTGGTACAAAATATAATACAAAGCGTCAAATATTTCGAAGGACTTTAGAACCCCTCTTAAGCAGCCTCGGATCAACCTGTCATCAGATTAACCAGTCCATCCCGTGGAAACGTTTTCTCTCTCTCTCTCTTCCAGTGTACAATAGCTGCCAGGTAGAGGCTCAAACATTGATTGACGGACCTTTGCAGGAAGGTTCCTGGAAAGTGAAACGGGGTGACGCGACGTTAGGTATATAATGTGTTTATGTTGTGGTGGGTAAAACGGGGGAGTGGGAGGGACTTTGCCATTCCCCTCTTACTTCCGAGTCTATTAATCTATAAATCAATATATACTTATGTATTTTATCAATGAATCAATTTTTTCGTGTTCATTTCTGTATGTATGTACATAAAGTATAAAATATGAGTTGGAATGACGTCTCATTTTCTTCTTTAAATGTGATAATCTGAAGAAATAGTAGGCGCTTTTAGAACGAAAAGTTTTAGAACCTCGGATTAATCGACCAAACGGATAACCGGCCAGGGTCTCGGTCCCGACCGGAACGGCAAAGAGGGGTTCTACTGCATAGATTACATTAGGTACAGATGGATCACTCGTAGCAGCGCTCCAATAGCAAGGCGCCGAACTAACTAGCCCCCACCACCCGTTCAACTTGTTGCTCGCGTAGTGAGTGTAGACGCTGGCGGCTAGCACATCGTCTTCATGTGGCGACTGCGACTAATTGAAGCTACTCGAGCTCTGCTTGGCATTGATTTGTGTGTGTTTTAGTTCGACTCCCGCATTTAGAATTGCTGGTTCTGAGTTTCCACTGCAAGTTAATTGTTTGTTGGCCGCTGCACAATATGGCAGCGAGTACTCGATTAAAATGATGCGATATAAAACGAGGAAAAGGGAGGGGTGTTGGGCGCAATTTTGACGTTAGTTCTGGCCCTTCCCCGTGGCGCGCTGGGGTGCATCTAATGTAACCATTGGGCTTATGGGAGTGAACTATTTGTACCTTCTATAATCTGTGTTCTACTGTATGTGAGTTACAACGGTAGAGTAAAATGGGGAGGAAAGTTATTTCATTTCGGGTCTAGAAAAATGACTGTGTCACTACAAAAATTGCTCCCTCCCGAACATACGAGATTTGTTTCATAAATCACCCACTTAATTAGTAGACCTACTGAAAAACTCTTATAATTGTAACAATAATTATAATGGCAAGTTTAAGAGATATGTTCTCATAATAAAGCTACCGATTAATGAAACCAACAAAATGAAAAGAACTCATACATATTCATTAAACCCAGACATATTGATATTTAACATACATTCATTGATCCTACGTACTATTATTTTAACGCCTCGTTATCTTCGCTGGAACAACTATTTCATCGCTCAGTCAGACATTCTATTTTTTTAAATATATTGTATTACACTAATAAAATTATATGCTATAGAGTTGTATATTATTCACGATAGATTATTCCATCGGTAAAATTAAACCTTTTCTTAGCTTCACGACAATCTATTTTCTTGGCAGAGATATTTTTTCTGTGTGAGTTGTAGAAATTCTGACATTTTCTCCTTTGTTGCTCTTCAACGTAACGAAATGTCAAGAGGTCGAGATTCCAGAAAACGTATTTCCTCACTTTGAAGCGCTGAGAGACCCACTTTAGACCCTTCTTTTCAGCAAATCGCATTTCTACAAGAACGAAATGGTGAATATTTGAAGTAATAGATACATTTCTCCCTTCCCTTTGAAGAGGGCTCGTTTTCAAGATTGATGTATTATTCAATATACGCGTAACAGTATTAATCACAATTGCTGATGCGTTCGTTCTCTCTCTAAGGATTGATGAAAGATCTCTGTCCTATGAATNACAATTGCTGATGCGTTCGTTCTCTCTCTAAGGATTGATGAAAGATCTCTGTCCTATGAATGGACGAGTGAAAAGTGTTCAGACAGTTCAAACGTTTCAACTTGTATTCAATATTTTCATAATACATTCGTATGTTGAATAAATTACTCGTAGTTAATGTCATTACTCAGTTAACATGTGCCCTATGTTTACATTGTGAGGTTAGTCACTATAACTTAGAATTAACTCGTGGAACAACAGAGAATGAGCCCGACACGAGTTCAGTGGCGCTAACACAGTAGTCGACCCCCAGGATTTTGTTCTCTCTCGTGTTGTAAATATCTCCAGGAGCTAAGATCAACTGACAAACCACGGTTCACCACAATAAATAATTGACCTCGGTTAGCAACCCTTAACAATATGGAAGCAAAGTTGATGATGTACGTGTTTACATTAGACTGAAAAGTTTGGAAAATTCTAGAAAAGAAAACAGAAAGATATGTTTGAGACGTTCCCGAAGTCAAACAGAACTATAATTGGTACTTCGACTCATGACATAAGTCAATGACTCATGGCGCCGGCACATGACGTTAGTCAATGTCTTCTACTTGTAAATGCGATTGTCGCCACATATTTATTTGTTACGAAGGTTTACTAATACAAAATTTTTCCCTCGTCTTACCGAAATTTCCTTAAGTTAGATAAAAAGTCGAAAAAAATATTTGTCTCTAATTTGGAGGTTTAGTTCCTGTTCTTTCTTCGCTTTGTTTGTACTCATAATACCTGATTTGCTTACTCCGAAAACTTTCTTTGAGCTTGAAGACATCTGAATGAATATGGTTCTTCCCTGTACCTACTCCAGGAAAGATATGTAATAACTACGACTAGAAAAAAAATTTAACAAGTTGCGAATCGAACTCGGTATCTCCTTCTTTTATTCTCAGATGTGTGCAACAAACCCTGCGGTTCAAGTATGATAGGAGATCCCGTGTTTGATTCCTGACTCGCCGCTTTTTTCATGTGACCACTTGAACGAACAATTATGCTGAATGAAAATAGCACATTTTAAATGATAAATTACTTCTTAATTCATTACGAAATCGGACATATAAATATGAAGAGTTATTGGAAGAAGAGAAATATGAGCGCGAATGTGGAAAAGGAATCGATAATGTAGAGCGTATACTATATGATTGTGAATTTTATGGTGTGGAACGGGCGAACTTATTAAACAATGTGAAAGGAGGAGGTTTTTTTAAACACGAGATTGGACAAGTTATATAAACGAGGAACAAGATTATAGTGATTTCGGCAAAGAAATAGGTGATTTTGAGAAGTATATAAAGGATGAGGTAAGAGCGCCTAATCTAGTGCAGCCAATATTTCCTAAACTCAAGAAGACAGAGAAATGAGATAGAGATTAGAAAAAAATACCTACAATATTAAATAAAGGGAAAAATAATTAAATAAAAGGAAAGGAATTATTTGAAGTACAGGAATGATGGACCCTGACAGCCGAGAAACAGGTTTGAATGAGTAAAAAAGAAAAGAAAATACAATATTAAACTGTAATAAATGTGCTGACTCTAATTCAAAATATAAGTGCAATTCATCATCCTAATGACAGATCAAAATATTTTGACAAAATAAAGTGTGTTTTATCGTATTAATTTTTATCCGTGGCAGTGGCAGAATGTCGTCATGAAAATCACTCGCCTAAAAAATTGGAACATTTTTGGTACAATTTCTTCATTCGTAATTTTTTTAACTGGTCTGTAATTCCTACACATTTTGTCTCCATTAAATGATTCGGAGCTAAATGTTCATCTTACTAATCAAAAACTCATCAAATTCTACACGAATACGTGTCAACTCGAGGAGAGACCGAGGAAAGAGAATGGACACGTACGAAAGAACGCAAAAGCTCACTGTTTAAATGGTTCACTTTGAGAATGGTTTCTGAACATTAGATAAAATTGTTTTAGACTAAAGTACAAGTTGCTTTGTTTATTCTTCGTATTTTACTGTTTATTTTATTAATGCTCTTAACCAACTCGGTCCAACTAAGCACAGGAGTTTTTTTTTGTTTAATACTTCATAATTCAATGAAATTTAGTATTGATAAATATAGTACGTTCATAATCCAAAGGTTCATCTGAATTAATTCGTGATAGCAAAAATTCACTACAAAACACTTTTCCCTCTAATTAACTCCTTAAAAATTGGAATTTCTAAGGACCCTTCTCAGTGAGTTTCTTCAATACATAACAAACATCTCCTCAAAACTTCAATTTCCTATCTTTAATATTTTTCTTCAATGAATTCGTCAGATATTTATGATAACGTATTTATTTTTCGTAATATATTTATGATAACATAAAATATTTTCACTCTTTTTTCGCTTCGAATATTGAAATATGAAACTTTTCAGAAAATGGATTTTCGAAAAGTTTTATTTTACCCATCCTGTATAAACAGATAATTTAATTTTGGGCACTTATGTCATTGTCATTTTTAACTCTATATAATTGATAAGAATCATTGATACATTTTAATCCTCTGTCATGGCACAGATGTCGTCTCCGACGCCTCCTTCGTCGCCGTCGACGGCTCCCAGTGCAGCGGCGGCGGTGGCCGCGGCGGCAGCAGCGATGGCGGCGGCCGGTGCCATGGCTGGCGCAGTGGCGACGCCAGCGGGTGCCACACCGCTTGGACCCAGTGGGACCGGTACATTCTTCACCGCCCAGTCGGCCTCCGCCGCCGCAGCCGCCCTCCGCTCTGCACCCATCCGTCGCCTGCGCCATCCGCTGGAGGAGAGTCCTCTGTGGGGGGCGTTGGGGGGCGCGGCGGCCGGACTGTGTGCCCTCGCGGTGGGCGCCCCCGTGCTGCTCGTGTTCGCGGCACTCGTGCCACTGTGCCTCGCTGTGCGATGGCTGCTGCTGTTGCTCCATTGGAACAGACGACGGGCGCCCACAGATTCGGCGACGGCGGCGGCGGGTGAGTTTGAACATTCCAAACTCAATTAATATATTTTTTTTAATTTCTCAATCCAAGGCATTCTTCTCACTGTAAAAGTGAAAGTGGGAGTCTTTCTATTAGAAAAAAGTAATTGAAATAATTCTCTCAATCTTCTAGATAAGATTATGAACTCTCTCCTCTTTTGGCGAAGACCATCTGAATAAGACCCGTGAAATGTTGAACAACTCCACAACGTGTATCAACTGTAGTTGAGTTTCCCTCATCCACTCCGAGTTCCCGGACTAGTGCGCCCCTAGCGAAAGTAATCCTCTTCAGCAGAGTGCTCCTTGGTGTATAATGTATGTGTGGGTATGGCAGAGCTTGAAGACGTATAAAATCGTCTTTAACGGTCCTCTACTATACGTACAGATTTCTCGGTAGGGCACGTGAAACCAGTCGCATAACTAGGTCAGGGAATGAGGGGTGACCGGCCCCGAACCTCACCTAGGGTAAATTTAAACATAAATATTCTTTCCTTTTTTAAAATAGCTGATTTTTTAAAATGTAGTTCAAAATTTTAAATTTTCGTACCTAATCTTATTAGTACTTGAACTCGAAGAATACTTCCCATGCCTCATTACGTATTCGTCACCACGCGAAACAACTAACACATGTTCGTCACTACGTGAAAGCCGTCATCTAAACTAACTCGAGAGATTTGGGTGATATCACGTAGTTTCCTATCAGTAGCTCTCAACAAATGAGTTTTTTAATTGTTAAGAGAATTGAAAAGGATACTATTTCAATTCATTTTAACGCTCCTTTCTGTAATTGATGAAATTCCTACCGATAATAAGTTAAATCGGTTTGAAATAAAACGCTCAATTAATAATTCAATGCGACTACTCTACTGTTTCAGGTCATTAAATACTGTACGATTGTGGTTTAACGGTCGCTAACATTGTCGAAGTATACTTCCATTTTATTAAAAAGTTTGCTTGAGTGAAGATAATGCTTAGAACCAGAATTGAACGTTTTCGAAAAGATTTTTGCCCAAAGAGTCCTGTTTTTTACTAATTATTAACGGAGGAAATTCTCGGGTAACTTCATTTTTACACATATTTTAGTTTTGCTGTTTGATACGCCGCATCCATATCTCCGTTTCCGTAATTCCGTCTTGAGGATGAAAATTGGATTAGACCTATTTACCTTGCGTATTACTGCTCACCCTTCCGTAAATTATCTCTCGTGATCCCTAACCTCAAGCCGATTAGTCTTCCTCTTCCGTGTCTAAGTCGTCGTAACTCCGTCACCTTTGAAGGGCTTTGCCACAGGATGCGCCTGAGTTGGTCAAAGTGACCCGAAGCTCTCTTCCCTCACTCAATGCGCCAGCGGGGTTTGCAGTAATGATTACCAGAAGACAAGAATACTCGACCTCGCCGGTTTCAGTCACGAATGATTCTACTGCTCCCACAATTCTCGTGTTCTTCCAAATTATCTTTAGCCCAGAAGTTTATTCTCTTAGCTCGTTTACGGAAATATATAAAGACCCCATACCACAAGTTGTTCGAAAGAAATATTTCTAACGTTTTTTTTTGTTTTTATTTTTCATTTTCTTTGACCATTTAACTTTGGACACCTTGCCTCCAACATTATCATTACAAGGTTTCTTGTTTAGATGTCAGTTGTGCATTCTCCTTATTCAAAATCCCTTTAATTAGTCCTAGTTGTGTGACATATACTTTGTATTTCTTATATCTTTCCTGGCTTTACTAATTCATTTTTCCGTGTCATATTCCAGATTCCCCTTTCTTTAAATACCTCACAATTCTGCTCTATCTTTCCCGTAAAAGTCACAATTCCAGAAAACAAGTCCTGCCGTCCCATCTCCTTTCCCGCACTTTCACTCCGCTGTTTCTGCTCTTCATATTATTTTCACATATGCTCTAAAATTACCATGCTGGATCAGAAACTCCATTACAAACGGGTTCAATACAAACCATTTACGGTTCCTTTCTGCGAAATTCACATCCGGGATATATTCATGTGTAATTCGTCCATTCTAATTTTTTTCTCCTACCTTCTCTGCCATCCTTTTAATAATTTCATTGTTGGTTTTACATAAATTTGATAAACCTCGAATTTAACGCTGTTTGTGTTATTATATGCCTGCTTTAATTACTTCGTACGAATAATTTTATACTAATAGGTCATGTCTTTTTATTTCAACACTGAATATACCTTACCATTTCAGATTTTCATCTTCTTCACGGTTACATATGCCGAGCTATAATATATTGTTTGGACATAAAAAATGGAAAAAATCAGTGGTCTTCATCAACAACAATATTCATAATTGAAATAATTAAAAATATAATTCTTAATCCCTCCTTCTACTTCACCTAACGAATTTCGGGAATGCCCCCCATTCCCATTTTAAAATAATCTGAAACACCTATTGTTAGAGAAAGCAGTGCACCCCGCTTCAAATGAGTAAAAAACATTCTTGCATTTTTTAATAAATACATTATGTTTGGTACGTAGGCCTATTATTAGGCATTAAGAAGTAAAACTATATTCTTACATAATCGTATATTGCCTCAAATTGCATCATTTATCATGAAACTTTCCATTTGTTCCAAACTCCCAGACCCTGAGGACCCGATCCAAAACAATATCCTGGATCCGCCAATGGGAGAAAAGAACTTGATTTCCTACATGAAGTGGAGTATATTTATGTTCTCAGTGCTCTTGCATTGAACGAGACGCGTGTATTATTTTCCGCATAGGTAATGACAACAGTGATCCCGAGTCCGTGCGAGGCAACGACGACCGCTGGTTGGGAGCAGCATGGCGTCGCTCCGTCATGCACGCCGTGCTCATCTTTGGTGGCAGCGATACTTCCGGAGGCTCAGGCGGAACTCTGGATGTGCAGCGCTTGAGGCAGTTGCTAGTGACGCGTGTGTTACCTTTGTATCCGCGACTCACGCGCCGACCCGTGCCCGTGCCTCTGTCAGCCGGTGCCGGCCATTGCTGGCTGCCAGACGCTGCCTTCTGCGTCGATAAACATGTGTTTGCGGGGCCCGCTGACATCGTCACAGAACTACAGCTACAGGTATCAGTACCTATGTATAACGAAAGGATTACCCGTCAACAACATTGTTTCAGGTAACAATTTTCCAGTTTACAAATATTCGAAGATTATGTCAAGGAAGAGCATTAATTTTGACATAGATCCAGGATAGATCCAGATGAATAGATATAGATTGTGCTACTAAAAGAAGAAATATATTGTAAGCCAAAAGAAGGAAGGAAGGAAGAGGATCTAACTTATTAAGTTGAAAATCATGAGAGCGTGCTACGAGTTGTTGATTTTGGTAGGCAATTAAGTGTGTAAAAAGGACCGAAAACATTGGTGCCACGTAATTAATATTTTGAAGATGAAACAGTCAATTATGAATAAGAATAGGAAGATAAAAGAAACGTAGGTAGTATATCTTTACACGCATGCTCTAAGATTTTTTCCATCCATGATTAAAATATGTATTAATTCTCTGTTTTCTACACGACAACGTCCAAATCTTAGAAGCTCACCGCGGAAGTTAACTTATCTCTAAAGATTGGCTTTGCCAAAGTTCTCTCTTATTTATTTATTTATTTATTTTTGATTTTGTTCTACGTGTCTACAGAATTGTCATTCTGGGTTCACTAATTCTGTTCTCATCAGAATTATGAATATTACACAATACTCCTATTTTATGCACCAAATATTCAAATAAATTAAATGCTTATAATTTTCTCGTAATAATCTGTGAGAATTATTAAAAACGTTTTTATTTCAAAACATTCTGTATTTTGACCCCGTTATTCATACTCACATTGATTCTTGAGGACAGGCAGAGGCAGATTTAAAAGATTGGTGCCAGTAGTCAGTAGTAAATATTGTATCCACATACAATAAATATAATATTAAAGAAATAATTAACTTTTTGTTTATTTATTATTGTCTTATATGATTATAAGGTATAAGATAAAGTTAAGCTCTTTTGAACAACATGGTTAATAATTCGTGGCGAATCTTTACTGGTCCAACGAAAATCTTGAAAATTATTTTTAGAAAACATTATATAAAAACAACACATATATATGAATCAAACTTTTTACTTTCTCATTTATGCAGTATATAAAAAATATTGTAATCGTAAAAAAGTTCGAAAGCAAGATTTCGACGGAAATATCCGTTTCGGTTATCTCTGACTCTGAAAAAGTATTTTTTTCATGAAGTCCTTCCGTCTGTCTGTCTGTCTGTCTGTCCGTCTGTCCGTCCGTCCCGTCATCTGTACGTGTGTGCGCAGCGATTCTGAGTAAATGGATGAATAAATTTGATTCACATTTTGTGTTTACGGTAGAATTTACTTGTTTTCCAAATGTTGTAATATTTTCGTTACTTTCTCTTGGCGTCCCCCAAATCTGCGCCCCTAGGCAAATTGCCTTTGTTGTCTGTGTTTAAATCCGCCTATTCCATACTTAGAAAAACTCCATAATACATCCCACCAACACACTACTAAACACACATCACCACTTCAATCATGGCACGCTCTCATCAACCCTACAACTGTTGGTGGGATGTATTATGGAGTTTTTCTAAGTATGAAATAGTGTATACAGCCCTGAAGAAGAAATTATAATATTACGAAACGTTGGTGGTATAAAAATATATGTTCTATTCATGACCTACACTCAAGAATCAATCAGTCAGTCGTTATTATAGTTTTCCATATTTGTACGTGGCGTCCCCTGGACCAACCGCATACGATCGTGGCAGAGGACGCCAATGTAACAACCATCGCACTCATTCCCTGATCCTTTCGTCGGTGCTCTGCGTGTTCAGGAGTACGTGGGTCGCCTTCTGGGGGATGGATTGTCGCGTGACAAGCCACCGTGGGAGCTGCACGTGCTGAGTGGATATGGGGCAGCTCGTGATACAGTGGCGGTGCTCCGAGTGCATCAAAGCGTCGCGGATGGCATGGCGTTGGTGCGTTTGCTGTGCCACTCGCTCGCAGACTGCCAAGTGCTGCATGTTCCACAGGTGAAGAGACGCAACATTTGCTATGTAAGACAAACTGGCATTTTAAGTTTCAATAATTCAATATAACTACAAAAAAATTCTTTAGAACGTTTCGGAACTCCGCGTACAAACTTGGAGGGGAGGTAGAAAGCATCAATAGGAATCAAAATCACACAGGAAAGTAGGATCCCAAATGACACCCTCAAGCGATAAAGAGACATAAAAATAAAGCAAGGACACAAGACATAAAACAGTATTAAGCGCTTTCTTATTTAAAAAATGTGGGGATTTCGGTCCACAGCATTCAAGAGACCCTCTTCCAAGTCGGTTATTCGTGTTAGTCGCACCCACCTGGTGTTCTGCATCGGAACTCTGAAGGATCCACTGAAGGAAGTTTTTGCTCATGTGCATCAGAACCTGTGTGAATGTAGATCCTTCCGAGTTCCGATGCAGGACACCGGGTGGGTGCGACCAACACGAATAACCGACTAGGAAGAGGGTCTCTTGAATGCTGTGGTACAGGTATTTCTTTAAAAGTATTTTATGGTTTTAGCAATTGCGAATATTTAAAATGAAGTCCCATTCAAATAAATACGATTTCGTTTTACATTGCAAATGTTAACTATATTCAAAGAATTAATGAATATAATATAAAATGAAGTTTTCAGAAAAATATAACTCTCATAAATAATTTTCCTCGTGAACTTATTTGTTATACTTTAACGTTATGAAAAAAATATTTTTAATAAAATTTCAATTCTATAATACGGTAAAAAGTTTGATGTTAGGAATAATAAAATGAAATCATTGCTAGCAAAAACATTTATTGATTCTTAAGTAGAAGAATTACTCATGTGCATGCGAGGATTTTGTGCATGTGTACCTGTTTTTGTANGTGTGGGGGGGGGGAGGTAGTGATTTCCAAGTTAACTTTGTCATAAAATTCACAGTGACGAACGAAAAGCACCCGGTTGAAACCTATTTTCCATAAAGTTTCTCAAAAACGAATGTTTCATTCGCAGTAGAAAATCGTATAAGTTTATAAGTTTATAAAATTTAATTTATTCGAAAATTGAAAATAAACGGTAACTAGTTCTATAGCCTCCGAATTTGAATAAACATGTAAATTCCCTCCACTTACTAACACCTTGCTCGCGAATCCTTTTTAATATCACCCAAATAGATTTTTGGAAATTACTGAGTGGTTTCATTGATACAAATATATCGTTTGCTATATCCCTGTCCGTAAAGTCATCTGGTTCCAATCAGTGAATAATAAAGAAAAAAAGATCACTTTTAATAACACAGCAATCTGGAAATATTTTTTGAGTTGGTAAAATACTTTTCTTACACATTACATGTATTATGATTTTGTAATTTAGAACACTAACTATTTGAATTATGCAATATGAGTAGTGTTAAATCCACCCCTTCTTTTGATCCTTGATCGTAATGAATAGAATGGTATCTAGTTTGTTTTTGGGAGAGTGAATTAATTTATTGTCGTTTACGTGTTTATACTCAAGTTTTAACCTCTTTTTGACCATAAGTTTATTTGTAATTTCTTTCTGTGATTTTTTTGAATTTTCGTTATTTTGTATTTTATTTTTTATTCTTTTTTATTTATTATTTTTGACTTTGAATTTGTGTGGTTTCTTTCTTGTACCTTGTACGTACAAAATGTAGAGTGAAAATTTGTTTGCTTAGTGTGATAGTTCTTTTTAATTTGAATATAATCAAAGTTGTGAATATAATCAAATGACCGAGATCGCTGATGACCTACGTTGTTTAAAAGCGACCTTCAATAAATAAATAAAAAAATATTTATCTATCCCTAATGATTTTTCGTGCCAGCGTCCATTGTTCGGAGGTCTGGCGTTCCCACTGGCGATCGTCCGCGCCTGTCTTCTGGGTCCCCTGACGCTACTCTTGTGGTTGCTGCTCGCCACTGATGACTGCAACCTACTGACACAACGCAAAGCGTGGACGGGCAGAGTCACTGTCACTTGGTCAGCTGCGATCACGTTGCCCAAAGTGACGCGCATAAAACAAGTGACGCGTTCTTCTCTCAACTGCGTGCTGTTATCGGCCCTCGCAGGCGCTGCACGCCGCTTCTTACAGAGTTGTGGAGTTCATCAGCCTCCAGATATGAAGGTAATAATCCATTAGCATGAATGTGGAAACCTATGGAGATCTACCAGTTTCACACACGTTATAGAAATTCATTTGCGGGATATTTTAGGTCTACGTTGTATAAGTTCTTAAGTGGCCTTCTCAGGAAAAGTAACCTACAAGACGAAACAATTATACATGGCCCGTGACCTATTAACAGTTACTCTCGGTCATTCTGGTCATCAGGATTGACTCAGAACATTATGTAAACCTGAGTCAGAGATATTTTTCCCTTTCTGCGTTACAATCGAGTATAGTCGTCCAAATAGCTTTGCAAGAATATATAAACAATGTTTCTAACTGACCTTTACTTGCTAAGTCCAATGAAAGTTACTTCCTTGAAAAATATATTCCTTTACGTTGAAAATAATAAACCCATATTTCATGCAAATGATACATTACAAATAAGTTCAAAATGAAAATTGACTACTTTTCGTATTCCCCGGTCAATTTCTACCGTGATCACAAAATAGTAAACATTCTTATTCGCTATAGCCGTAATTTATTTATAGCAGCGGAATTGCATTAATTCAATAACAGAGTTTATATTTCTTAAAATATCAAGTATTAAATCAAGAACTTATGTTTCTACAGAAAGTTAGGCATAAAGATGTGGAATGTTTTGGAATATATACATATAATATACATAATTTGTATTACAAAATTTATGTATCCAAATGAAACTTAGTTCAGAATGTATCAAAGGAAAACGATCGTGAAAGTTGTGTGTCATCCGTTCAGAAGTTTAACATGAGACTTTTTCAACTGAACTTTTGCTCAAACTGTCCGAAAAAAAAGATATTTAATAATTGTGTTTAGTTTCCAGTTTGAAAATCAACCATCTTCTTGTATTATACTTGTAAAACTTGATGAAAGTTTGTTGAACTGTCAGTTAGAAACCAATTTTAACTCCCGAGCGATGGTGGATAAGTTCATCTAGTTAAAAAAAACTAGCTGAACTAACCGGTGTTGCCGGAATTTGAAAAGAAACTTAAAACAATCATTGCTGGACATTCAAAATTTTAAAACAATTTATTAAAAAAATAAATGAATTAAAGAAAAAATTCAATGTAAAAATAAATAATATTCATTACCATTGTTAAACAAAAATACATAAACATTTAAAGAAAAATTGGTAATGTGAATTGATATAGTTTACTCTGCAGAGTGTATTAAAACACCTTTCAACAGATCTGAATTCTTTTAGCTCATTTTGCACGACTTTGTCCGGGTTTTTGTATAATATTGTAAATTCACTTGTTACTTTCCATATTTTTCTACTTTCGTGTCATTACACTCAATGTCACGAAGAAGCCTACAAAAATAGACAGAGTTTTCAGTATTGGATGCTGGTGTGTATGTAATTACGAGTTATTTTAAAATCCAGGCAGAAGGAAAATACACTTTTTTTCACAGAATGCTCAATAAACAAAGTACATAGTCAAGACTTCTGAATTCATTTCACTTTTAGGTTATGTACTTGAAAACAATGTTCACAACCATCATGTACTCGGTCACTTTAATTATACAGGCTCAGTGGATTGTCCGGCTCACTTCCCGCAATCGACATTAGTAAGTCAACAGTTGCGCGAAGATTCACATCTGCAGTGTAGCAGCCAATTTTATTGTTTCTCTGCTTTTGTAATTCATCAATATTTATACTTTGCATTTTCATTGCAATAACCCGTAAGAAGATACTTTTTCCGATTCCCATGCTACAGACATTCCATGGAATTCACTTTCATTAGTATAGATGCAATTGCGCAGGTGGTGGTGCCTGTGGACCTGCGTGGCGACGCTTCGCGTATTTCACCGCGCTTGGGCAGCAAAATGGCGCCTGTTGTGGTGGCGTTGCCGGTGGGGCTGGAAGGCGCAGTGCCGCGCCTTTGGGCAGCACGCAGACACTTGGCGGCGCTGAGAACGTCTGCAGACGCTGTCGTCGTCTATGTCGCCACCGCCGCACTCATGGCGGTCGCTCCCGGTAAGCACTAGCAGAAATCACAACATGAATAAAATAAAAATAAATCACTTTACGAATACAACATCATTGTTGTATGGCCACAGTCTATTATCGACAAGTCTCGTCAAAAAAAAAAGGATAAAAAATGCACTGCGTAGTGGCGCCTTCTAGTGGTGAGCGAGTGTAATCAAGTGGGTCGCAGGTGAATATCATGTTGTGTAAGCACTAATCATTGTATTGAATTAGTGATACTCGGTGGATAGAGGCGTTGTCGCCAGCTGCAAGGTCAGCATGTGGCCGGTAATACACGATGATACTCCCCCCCAGGGGGCTTACATCTAGTAAGTACGTGTTTGGCGAACACGGGGCCCCGAGCTGAGTTTGGCATTGCTTCCACTTACTTGTGCCATGCTCCTTCTTTTCTCTTTTCTGACCTTCCT
>NNCF01125962.1:1103920-1136784 GCA_002313205.1 Laupala kohalensis | reverse complement strand
TACTCCCTGCACCAGTTTTATCGAGCATTCATAAGATCTCGGCTCGATTATGGCTGCGTTGTATATAGCTCTGCTCGTACAAGCTATTTAAGGAAGTTGGATAGTGTCCACCATGCTGAAATTCGACTAGTAACGGGAACCTACCGCACTAGTCCCATTCCGAGTTTGTATGCCGAGAGTGGCGAACCATCTTTTTCCCTCCGGCGGCAAATCCTCATGCTACGACACTTTTGCCACTAGCAAACTTTACACGACAAACTGGTGCACAACGCGGTTTTTCATCCATCCTCTTCTTCCATCCGTTTCTACAACAACAGACTGAGAGCAACCAAACCTTTTGGATATCGCTCCAAACAAATTTTGGAAACCTTAAATATACGCACACCTAATGTCTTACATCAAGGTTTTAGTAAGTCTCCTCCTTGGGCTTTGCACAAGCCGAAGATTATTTTCGATCTTCTGCATCATGACAAGAAGAACACTCCAGCTCCGATGTTAAGGGTATACTTTCAGCTAATCCTCTACAAACACGAGTCCGTATCCCTGTGTTTACGGACGGGTCGAAGCAAGCTGATGGTGTTGGCTGCTCTGTGGTGTTTCCCCGTGAGACCTGTGGCTACCGTCTAGGCGACTTGTGCAGTGTTTACACTGCTGAGTTCTACGCCATATTAAGAGCATTGCGATCAACAAAGTGCTCCGGCGGATCACATTTCTTGATTTGTTCTGATTCGCTGAGTGCCCTTCAAGCAATCCAGAACATGTATCCAGCTGATAAGCTGATCCAGAACATCCAGGATGTACTTTTCTCACTGCAAAGTGATGGAAAGAACATAATGTTTTGCTGGGTTCCCGGGCACGTGGGTATCAGAGGAAATGAGGAATCAGACGATTCCGCAAAGACGCGTAGATTTCTCCACGATTCCAAAACGAGATCTCCTAAATTCCGTCAAGTTAAGGATTCTGAGTGAATGGAGCAATGAGTGGTTAGCTGTTGAAAGGAATAAGCTCCGACTTATCAAATCTTCTGTTAAGTCATGGAGCAGTTCCTGTAGGCCAGCCCGGCGCGACGAGGTCTTGCTGACCCGCCTGCGCATAGGACATTGTCCTCTCACTCATAGGTATCTCTTACTACTTGATGATGAACCCGTTTGCGAGGAGTGTAGCTGTTCTCTGACAGTGCGTCACCTACTAACTGATTGCAGAAGATACTCAAGTATACGGAGACAAATTGGTCTGGCTGCAGATTTACCAACAATTCTCGGAAATGAAACGGTTAATGTTAATAAACTATTGAATTTTATGAGTAGATCGGGGCTCCTCCCACAAATTCTCGGGAGGGTTTAAAATATGCATTCCCTTTTCATCTTTACTGTCTTCTTTCCTTTCATCCTTTGTTTCTGTATTTAGAAAATATAATATTCAGAAATTGTTTTCTTTTTTTGTGATATAATGTATTGTATACTGTTTTCTTTTATTTTCTTTCATCTTTATATTTCGATATTTGTTGAATTCAGGAGGGTTTTTTAGTGGGTATGGTCGAGATATTCGGCGAGTCCCACATACAGGGAAGAGTCACCACGACTCTTCTCTATGGTGCGTAACTGCATTTTTCCCTACTTGCATGGGTTCTAATGACCTCAATGTTGACGAGCCCTAAAGCCCCACAAAAAAAAGATACTTCTCTTTCATAGAAGTATTATCAAAGTTATGATCAAAGGTTCTCTCATTGAAAACATACGTCATAGGCACGTGATCAACTATTATTAAAGCTTGTTCATTGATAATATGAAACACATATGATGTTATGATACACTGTCATATAATTAATAAAAGTTTTTGGTAATAGATCTATGTCATAGAGATGTGATCGAATTATAGTTGCCGAAGGACTATGTGGCATGTCACGACGGTATGATTTTAGACTTCGTTATGACTATATGGCAATAGTGCAAATCAAGGAGGCCGTACAGCCACCATGAGGTACACTTCCTTCGGTGCAACTGTCTGTAACTCAACCTCTCTATACAACACCACCTTAACTAACAATGTTTTTGTGCATTCCTCCTCTGTATGCCTACATAGTCTCCATGGGTAGCACAAATATACGTATATGTGTTCTGTGTTCGGCATTTATCATGAAGTAGCTGAATGACCCTTTTAGCCATTAGTAGTCAGGAAAATTTGTTTTTTTATCTTTAAATAAATAACATAAGGCTGAAATCTTTTAAGTTCAAGCCCCTAAGTATAGTTTGTCGAGGTGGACTCCAACACCGTTTCTCGGGATGTTCCCGTTTCTCCTTCCATTCATCCCACAACACAGACCTATCCATTATTCACCCTTCAATCAATATTTCATCCGCCCCTGAGGTACGTCAGTAAGATATCTCTCTGTTGCGAATCCTCGGACCATACCCAATGCTGCATTTAGGATGTAGGAACCCCCTAACACTTCGAGGGATGACGTCCACCCTTTCCTCCTCCACCATCTTATTTCCAACCCCAACCATCATCCATCATCCATTTCAGTTCGATACAAGAAATGTATATTATGGGTTCTTTTGATTTATATTGCTAATAATATCATTATGTGCAAATTATACAAAGTGACAATTAAATATATGAGTGGCATATTATTTACTATCTAATTAGTTAATAGTTTATAAGTATTATGGTAACACTCGACAATCAAAAATTCTAGAAAATACTTTTGTGTAAAATTCTAAAATATTCTAGAGAATGTTTGCCCTCCACCCCACCCCAGAACGAAAATTTGAAATTGTCCCGGTGTCAGGAGTTCCTTAGTGGTTTTGACTATTAATATCGAGAAAGTGATTACGTGAAAGGGGGAAATATATTTAATTTTCTGGGTTTTAATTGCGTTTAGAGGTGGGGGAGATATACATTGTCTGTGTATTTAGTTTGGGAAATATTTTCCCATACTTAAAAATGATGATCATGATAAGGATACTGTTTATTTATTATTATTATTATTATTATTATTATTGTTGTTGTTGTTGTTGTGGTGGTGGTGGCGGTGGTGGTTGTGGTGACCAACGTGACCGCACACCTGACACAAAGTGTTCTGGTGTTCAACGCGGGGCCAACTAAGTTGTGGTGTACCCCAATTCGTGATACCGATTGTGTGGCGGAGGGGACAGCCATTAGGGAATAGGGCGATAATGAGACCTACTTTCTCCCTACCTGATTACCGAGCGGAAAGTGAGAGGAAGCGAATATGAGTATGAGAGTCCTTCATGATTAGGTGGCTAGAGTCCTTCATGACCAAGAGAAGAGCTTGATTGATCTTGACAATTTCCATTCATCGAGTGGAAAAGATCCAGTTCTAAACTGTTGAAGACGTTAATAATAATAATAGAAATAAGTCCAAAATAGTAATAATAATAATAAATGTTTTCGTAAAACTAATTTTTTAATATAACAACTTACTTTCATATATTGTCAAGTTTGAAATATATGTCTCGTTCTTATAAAGTTTTGTTTCAATTGGATAAATTCCGCCAATTATTGCAACCGCCGTTAAACTGGCACATGAAAATATTATATCCCAATATGAATCGGAAATGATAGTAATTTGTTTCGTCTGAATGCATGCGACGCATTGAGGTGCATGAATCGGTGTAAATTGTGTGCTCGTACTAATTATATAGTAACGAGTTATTCCCTCTCGCATTATTGTAATGAATAGGTATGAAACATGCTACCGTGAAGCTTCATTAATTTGAAATATCTTATTGATTGTATACTGTAAATTTTTAAAACATTTCCATTTATATTATAATTATATCGTCCAAGTTAAATTGCAAAACATGGATATCATAAATTAATAATACCTTCCATAAATATTCATTTCGATTAATTTATGCATATTATAATGTTTCGAAATCAATAAGATCTAGAGAAATACGAATATTTATTCAATCATATCCACTTTTTTAGTGCATATCGTTACTTCGAAGTCCGCTTCACATCGTGCTGGTATACATAAATGAACTAATATTTTCCAACCGATTTAGATTCATGAAATACAATTTTTTGTGCATATTGTTAATACAATAATAATAATAATAATAATGAATAAATCATGAGACACTTGCCAGTCTCGTATGTTCGTCGCATCCCTGAATTTTCCCTCGATTTTCAAAACCTTCAAAGTAATTTTTTTTTAGAAATCTAGCATTGTTAACTACAAAACTCCCTCTTTAGAAATAAATTTATTTTTAAGTATTGTGCACAACATTCAAATCCTACAATTTTCCAAAACGGCAAAAACTGATATTTTTACAAAGCACGTAAGATAGTACATTTTAACAACAACATAAACTAACTCAATCTTTCATCCTTTTATTCAGTTTTATTCCTCGACTTATTGTTTTTCCTTGTTATGACATTTTTGAAATTCACGTATTTCAGCTCTCTTGCGTTTCCTCTGAATCTTTTGAAATTAGCGAAACATAACAATACAATAAAATACACTCCATAAAACAATGTATCAATTACACTTGATACACTGTTAAAGTTACAAGGATATTTTCCTAGAACTAATCCTTTCAAATTCAGGAGTATATTTTCTGTTTTGGTAACTGTTGAATGTCCGTAATGATTTGTACGGACTTTGTGTATAATAACTGAAATCAGGAAATTTTAATTTAGTTTCAAAATCGTGCAAACCACGTCGCGTTGTGCGAGTAAAATCTTCTTTAAATAATTTAACAATGATATTTTCTCTTTTTTTTCATCGGTATGGTTTGGCAGGAATGGTATTTGCAAAACCATCTCATTCTCCACAATAGCGAAGGGACGTACAGTAACGGAATGTTAGAGGGATAATTTAAATGACTCAACCAATTACGACAAATATGATTTCTGATTATGAAACATGCTATTTATTTCAGAAATTATTCTCATATACATCTTAACAGTCACATTATCACAACACAAATTCACGTAAACTTCAAAAATTTACATTTGCCTGGATTGTGAAATGTGACGAGTAAAATCCAAATTATTTGCATTTTCTTGTAGACATGCTCTCCCGTTATTAGCAACTCTATTGAAAATATTTGTTAAAAAGCAACGTAGTTTCCGTTCTTCTCCCATATCATGAGACAATTTAAATGTGGCTAAAATTCAAACCCTTTGGATAGTCCTACATAAGCGCTGTTGACAATATGAAAGTTACGTAGAAAATCTCAAGATGCGACCTGTGCCTTTTGGTGTTTTTGCTCTCATGAGGGTAGTAATCTGATGAATACTTCTTTGTTACGGTGTAGTTAACGTGGATTTCAACCACTTTCAGCAGTTTGGCAGATCTTGGTGTTGACAAGTTCTGACAATCTCCTGCGTCTTTCTGGCATTATTCCGTCACTTCATTTTATACTTCGTCTGTTTCGAATTTAAGAATAACCGTCGGTCGAGACATTTAAGACCAAAGGGGAATTCCTTGATTCGTACATCGCAGTACATTATTTTTTGTTTGAATTTTAGTTGCTGGCAGTGGTGGATCTCGGAGATTCATTCCGAGCCTCATTCTGCAAGAGGTTAATTGGATTCCCAAAACCAACGAATACATTTTAACTTAACTATAGTCTAAAGCCACTGGTTGTTGGTCATTCTTGTTTCTCACAATAGCTGGTATGCATAAAAACAATGCAAATTCTTCTACTCTTCATGTTATAGTGTAGCTATCGTTTGATTTCTATCCATTAAAAGTAGAAGGAGTAGCATGTGTTAGACTCTTTTGATTCGTAGTAACATATGTGAAGCAGATGCTAAGTAGAAACGCCCTGAAGTATATATGCCCTGAGTCGTATGAAGAAAAAGTAACGTCTGAAGGTAATGCCTCAAAAAATCATAGCATGATAAACTCATTCTCCGATTTTCTAAGCATTATTTTCACAGTTTTCTTTTTATGCACACGATACTCCGCTGCTACTTAGCATCTGCTACGCCTGCTTTTCTATGAGTAAAAGAGTGCAGCAGATACTACACCTACTCGTCATGCATAGAAAACAAACCATAACTAAACGGAGTAAAAACATTTGCCTGATTATTATGGACACCAGCCATAGACTCATCCGTACGTGCTTGAATGCGTAGGACGCGCGGCGCGGAGGCTGCTGGGCGCCCTGACAGCGCGAGCATCACTGCAGTTCTCGTCGCTGCCCGGGCCGCCAGGGGCGCTGCGAGTAGCAGGAGCGGCTTTGAAGGGCGTGTATCCGCTGCTACCTGCTCAGAGCACCATCGGCATCGCAGTCTCTGTCTTCACGTACGCCGATCACGTGTACGTGACAGTAGCGTCAGACAGTGCGTTACGCCCTGCCGCAGGCGCATTACTTGCGCACCTGCAGGACCAGGTGAGTTCTTCGTTACATGTTGCAGAAATAAAGGAGCCCTATTGGTACGCGGGTCGAACCGACCCTGGGGGGAACCTCTCACCGTGTGGACGACTAAACGTGTGTGTGTGAGACCCAGTTGATATGTTAAGGCAGAGTAAATATCACGCGATCACATAGATATTCGATCACCAGTAGTCCCCGCTTAACATAATCCCCTTCAGCACATTCCACATAGATTCCTCTTTGTAGTTGTTTCTGGACCAAAGAAATTCTCAACATGTGAATTTCCAAGATTCACAATTCACGTACTATTTGCGCACTTGCAAGACTTTCTCAAATCTCAGGTGATTCTCAAATGTATGAGCACTTTTCTCCTTAGCAAAGACCCAGAAGTGCCTTTCAATGTTTCTTGCTTTAAAACATAAACATTCGCATAAACCAATAATATCTTTATGCCTCCATCACGATACAATAGTCTGCAAACCATCACTGCCTCAAAACTCTAAGAAGCCGGGTAAAATCATTCAATTTATTTATTTTTGTATACTAAGATAGCAACTTAACGGTTGAAGTACAAGGTACATAGAACGTTGTTAAAACGGACTAATTGGGGCCAGTAGTGATACTGATAATAATAATAATGTGTAAAATACACAATAAAGTAATCTAGGCTTTCTGCAAAATGGAATTCTGTTTAAAAATACAACGACAAAATATTTACGAAACATTGAGAATTAAATAAAACGCACAATTTTGCGAGTCTTTAGTCTTGACGCAATTATTAATAGTCCAAAAAAAGTCGTAAGTGATGATTTATTTATATCTTGATTCAATAACGGACGTAAATAAGGATAACTGAAAAATTAAAAATTTAAGATCGTTATTGGAATATTGGTAATATTTTGAAAACTAAAATGGTAACATAAATTAATTTAAATGAATTCATAACAATCCCATGGGATATACTTGATGTTTAAATGTGTAATCACAATTGTAATATTTAATCCTCAGAACAGCAAATTGAATAAGTGAAGTATGCGTTATCGACGTTTTTCCAATATAGGTCACTCTCTTGCTCCGCTGTAAATAACTGTAAATATAAAAATGTTATTTTGATACTAAAGCTGATCCGGATTACCGAGAGATCCAGATGAACGAGAGCAGTATATAAATGTCTCTATTGAACCAAATTATTTGCACAATGCTCATCGAAATGAAATCTCTTTAATAATAAAGATAAATAAAGAATTAGGACTTATGACTTTTTGATGGATGAATAATAAAATTTTTGTGTTTTGCCAGAACACAACGTTTCGCCTCTAGGTTTGAGTCGTTGTCAGGCGAAACCAATTGTAACAGGAACATAACAGAACAATCGAACATGATATTAAAAGTAAATATAAACCAAAATATGTTTACAAAAAAAACACACTAACACTAACAGTTTATAATATTGTATTGTGTGTTATCACAATCCATCAAGTGATCATTATTAATAAAAAATAAGTTTACTTTTGCACTTTGTTCAACTGATTTTAAATCTTATTTGTACTCCTGGATTCTAGTTTTTAACCCTCTCTTTGACCAACATAGCTAGCGTTAGAATCTGCACATTTTTTGTGTATACTACATTATTAGTATTCCTATGATCTACCTTATCTTTCCCTTTTTCGTTATCAGTTTTTTGTTTTAATTGTAAAAGTTGAAATCAAATTCATAGTTTTAGAATTTAATATCACATTTAATAATATTTTATTACCCATTAAATTGAAAAGACGCCAAATAGTTTTTGTAACATTCATTCAAAAGAATAAAGAGTGTTCGAAGATATTTAAATGAAATGTTCAAAATAAATCGCCCCAGGAAATTGAGGAAAGTGTAATGTAGGACTCGAGTGATTTTAATGTGAAGACTCCAAAAGTACGACAAGTTTTCTTGTGAGGAGGAGGATTGTACAACAAAAATGTCATTTAACTCTATTAACTCAGTCGCAATATCTTCTGAACTAGATTTTGAAAGATTATTTATATATTGAAGTCAGAATGTGGTCATACTTGGAAGATAAATCATTTGTTGGAAGAAAGTTTTCTAATTTTTAATTTTACCAAATAAGATATATAACTGTTCAATGAAATAAGACACTTTATCAAAATTTTGATATTTTAGAGCAAATTTAATGGAAGTATTTTATTATTTACTAAAATTAGTAAAATAATAATTTTGCAAGAGCGGGAGTCTGGAAATAAATTGATATATTTCTTTAATTTACGACGAAAAACGTTTTTCTATATTACAAAACTATGACAACATTTGTTTGGCCTAAACGCAAGATATCCTTATTTCTGCCATATGGTGGCTGAAAATATGATCAACATTATTTGTTTACAGTCGAATACAATGACGAGTCATAATTGTTTACTGCTACCCGTAAACGTGGAAGTATCTTCGTTACTCTGCCCTCCCTTATCAACATCCGTGATGAAACGCAACGCTGTGAAGCAACGATTAGCAATTTCATTTAATCAGTTCATTTGTATTCTGTGTTCTGCTACTCTCGCGCTCCTAACGGCGCCATGTGTTGGTTAGGTGGAACTCCTGTGGCAGCTGCTGTTGCATCGACGAGTGCCAGGCGAAAGCCGCCATCTGGCGGTGCGACGGGCTGACGTCACTGGCTCTCCAGTGCGCGAGGTACGTGAATACGCCGCTAGATGTAGCAGCAGTCACACGCAGATAACCAGTATTCTTGATTGCTTAATGACTACTGTGAAACACACACCCACATACGCAAGCTACCCAACCCAATTCGTTTTTCTTACTTCCTACAAGACGGTATGTGAGACTACACAAGGAGAATCGAAACTTGTGAAGGAGACCTGGTAATAAATAATTCATAGGTAATGCCCTTCATTAGCTCAGCAACTTGCGATGTTAAGAACAAATTCATTCGAAAAAGCATTTAAGTTTGATTATATCATTATTTACTTTTCTTTGCTGATTTTATATTGAACCATATTGACCGATAAAAATTTACGTTTCTTATTTTCTTACTAATGACAGTTGTACTAGTTTTAACTCAACTTCAAACGTGTTGACTCATCAAAAACACATTTTTGTCTAAAGGACTCTGAACACTTGAAGGAAGGCGCGATACACGACATTAAGATAAAATCATATCAACTCAAATTAAAAGATATACGTTCGATACTCGTAGAAAAAAACGATTAATTCAATAATACGCAACTCCTCTGAATAGAGGTCGAATAACAAGAACAGGGATTTCGAAATACTTGTAAGTGGACCACGAATTGCGCCAGTGAATGTTAATGTAACCGTGTTACCATTCCTCAATTAAAATATTTCGAAGTTTGGAAAGTACGCAAATGCGATTTCTTCGTACGCAGTAGTTCTCTGATACGAAATTCACTTAAGATGAGAAGATAAGAGGTAAAAATATACTAGCATACTATTATTTCTCTGTATCAAAAGTATCAATTCAATAGTAAAATCACTCCTAATATTTAGCAATAACACATACATTCTTGTGGTTTCATAAACTGTTCGGATATATTTTGTTGTATTCTTAACGAACGTTATTATTTATTGTAAATTGATTGATTAATTAATTAGGAAAACTTTCTGATCTTTATGTTGATGAACGTTAAGTATCCCGAACGATGAAATTTGAAAAACACACTTCAGAAAATCTGTACGATCGATCAGTTAAGTGTACGATTCGAAAATTAAATGTGTTATAAAAAATTATGAAAATAATTTCTCGTTCCGTACCCACTCTTCCGCCCCTTCACTATGTTCATGATGGGATGACATGAACTGTTTTCCTTGTATATTTTTTGGTAACAGAAGAAGGTAGTAAAACTGGGTGAAGATATTTTGTCTTACCTCGAAGCTTCCAATAAAAGTGTTAAAATTAAAATTAAAATTTTAAAAGTGCAATTTATTGATAGAAAGAAAGTAGTTTAACCATATTATTTAAGATTTCAATGGCGTGTATATATTTATTTAGAATTTGAAATAATGTCTCTTATCAACGTTAATTTTTTCCCGCTGTAAATAACCAAAAAACTGCAAGCGACATATTACCATCTTAAGATTAATAAAATAGAAGTTATTTCACCGAAATATTATATTGAATATGACTTCTCTGGCCGACAGCGAGAGTATTTTACGAAGAAATATTATTTTTTCGAACACGATTTCGGTTCCCAAAACTCTGAAGAGTCGACAAAGTACTATTCTCTATTAAATTGTTTTGGAATAAAAAATTCAATTACATCTTCTTCTTCTTCTTCTTTTTTCAAGTATAATGGGTATCATATTCGTTATTTTGTTTTATAAACTGTATTCGGGTTAATTACCAGATATATGTACAGAATTTAATCTCGGGAATTGGGGAGGGTTGACCTTCTATTAGCGTACCAATAATTAAATTTCCTCGGTATTTTCCCCAGCCAAAGTCGTACCTTTCTTGTTTGCTTGTTCATCCGTATGGTACCGCGTCTTGGAGTGGAAACGTGACCAATCGCCTGCCATGTTGCAACCTTCTTCACAAGCGACGAAACCAAAGATCGTTTTGCTCGCAACCACTGGTTGTTGCATGACTTCCGAAACATCCCGATTCAATTAGACACGACACCAACTAGACAACCAAGCATTGTACTCTTACAATACTTACAGTTTTAAATATGGCGGTAATGACTCCAGGTAGGGGGCCGTGGGCCCTCCCGAAGGAAGGAAACAATTTTTCCCCAAACCTTCGGATTAGGATGTTTAATTTTATTTCAAATGAATGAACATACTCTAAAAATTTCTTATCATAATTATTTGAAAATTTATTTGATACAGTGTTTGAACAACGAATGAAAACAATAACCAAGACATTACTCCAAATAATATTCTGTGTTTATTTCTGCTATATATACATTTATATTAAGTCATAATAGGTGCAATAGTAAAACATTTTTTTTTCAATTAACTATTCTTTGTTCTTTTAACAGTCCAAGAAGATTATTACAGTAGGTTGTAACTTTCTTCCTTTAGCGCTATTTAATTCATATTTTTTTAAAAAAATATTTATATTCTTTGCTTAACATGAATCATAACATTAAAGACGTTTTGGCACATTTCTTAATTTTGGCACATTTCTTAATTTTGGCACATTTCTGGCTGTGAATGGATTGTAATATTATTGGTAAACAACTTCAGAATATTTTAAATTTTTTATTCATTCACTCGTTTTCATTGGAATTTAGGATTTGGAAGGGGCAGGGACATACGCTTCAGGTCATTCCCTTTTGAATCCTCTGTGTCCTTGAACACGTGTCTGATGTCGTGTGAGACTCATCTCAAAGTACCTTCTATTTGCGCCTTGACAGCTCCGCCTGCGGCTGACTTCAGTGCAGGATGAAGTGGCGCGTCTCAGCCAGGCGCAAGAGGACGCCACGGCGGCGACGGCTAACAGAAGAGGAGAAGTGGGCGGTGGGAGTGCAGCAACTGCAACGACGCCTACGTCGGGGACGAGCGGCGCACGAGGCTCGGAAGCGGCGCGCTTGCTCTCGCTCAAGTCGGAATTCTCTGAGTTGCTGAGTGAGCTCCGACGCAGGCAATCGCTCGCCGTTGGCGGCGGGGACTCCCCGCTCTTCGAGGTGTGTAGGTCGCGATGAAATAGTGGCGGATCTAGACCGTAATCAAGGGGGGGCGAGGCTAACCGGGGTCCAATTTGTTTCAAAATTATGATTTTACAACACAAATTTTATAAATATTTCATAAATTAAATGCATCAAATAAATATTTAACAATCTGTTATTATTAATAACAATTATTTATTAAAGTTTCTAACATGATATTATTAGTTTTATTAATAAGGTATTATAATTTTATTAATCTGGTGTTGTTAATAACAATTATTAACGAACAAATACTTTGACAAAGTATGCCATTTATCAACTTCAATTTTATCTGGTAAGAGTTCAGGTCCAAAGGTGGGGGGGTTATGTCTGCCACTGTTCGCTGTTTATAGTTAATGGTTAAAATGATGAACGACCTCGTTTTTAGCAGCCGATTTATTTATCACACATTACCACCACACACAAAAACTAATCTCTTGACTGTAAGTTTATAATCCTAAAATTTGAGTAAAATAAAACTTTCAAAATCATGACGTTTCATCCGTATGTGAGGGACACGCATCAGGCGACTAAAATGTTATACTTGTATAGAATACGCAGTTCCATGGTAAGAACTAACTGCCACGGCAAGGAAAGGAGAAGGTGGTGTTTGTACCTGGTCAAGATATAAAACAAACAGTTGTCCCAAAAGACTTACATAGTAGGAAACAGAATAAAAGCTACATAAACTAGAGGAATGTAAAGAAATGTTGGTTACACTTAATTCCTATATTAGTAAAACTTTGAAATCGATATAAAAAGGCTCATTATATTAGTTACGAAATAATATATTGTATATGTTTGGTAGGTTATTAGTAACATTTGCAGGTTCAATATATACCCTTACGATTTAATATGCAACATCATTAATTTTTTTAATACCACGCTTCAATATCTGAAATTTAACGTGGTTCAATCCATACTATGGTTAACAAATGTTCAGAAATGATGTTGAGTTTTGATGCTTTAATATAGCTTTTCTGCTCCAAAGTTTTATGTGCGTAGGTCACGTTTTGGTCACGAATCGAACCTATGTTGTTGTTTTTCATAGGGCAATTCATCTCCGTGTCAGCCAGTGCCGTAATTCCTGAATTTTTTCCTTTGAAAGAGGGATTTTTTCACTTCGTATTTTTTGGTGAGATGGTATTGGGATCTGAATCTCAGTTTTCTGGTATTTGTTTTAACAAGTGACCCAAATTAGAAAGAATTTAATGAGTTTAGAGTATCATGGGTATCTCTAATGGCATGGGACAGTTATTATGTTCGATTAGTGATGGAAAATTTACCATGAACTCAAGAGCCCAAAACAAGAACTCCTCCTCTCCCTGTAAGGTCCATAAAACTTTAAGCTACCCTACCTCGTCAATTTGACAGAATCCACCCCCGATCTTGGGAGCTGGGGTCAACTCCTTGGAGTCTTACTATTATAATTTTCAAGGTAATAATTTAAAATGATATGGAATTGACGAAATAGTTAAATTCGTCGATTGTACACAAATTATTTGGATGATTATATCGTTCCCTCAAATCTCTTGTGAGGAGTCAACCGAAGACAGCGAAGCGCCATAGCTTTGCATTGATTGATGATGGCGAACAATTGAAATGATCGTTATAAATACATTTTTCGTTACGTGTATTAGTAAATTGTCAACCATGGAGCATTAATGTCCTGATTATTATAATGAAACAGCAGTAACTAATGCCTATTCGCAACTGAAAGACTGATTTTGCATATTTACGGAACATCAAAATCCTATAAAATATACAAAATTGCACTGCTGAGAACAGATGTCGACGCTTACGAGAAAGTTCAAGTAAGAGTGAAATTTAGCTCAATCGACTTCAACAACGTGCGAGAATTAAATTTTAGTTCATTGGAAATCTCTGTTCGTAACCCTTAGAAATGAGGTTATGTTTCTTATTTTTATTATAGTTGTTATTGGACTTTTTATAATAATAAAATAATAATAAATATTTTATTATTATTATTATTATTATTATTATTATAAATCCTTTGTAGATGCCAGGTACTGTTCAACCCCCTCCCCGTAATGAAGTGCTCGTAAATTCGTAACGTTGTAAAATGTTATTGGTGTACTATATTTCTCGAACGCAATGAACAACTTACTAGAAACTAATATACGTATCCAAAAGAATTTTGAGATGCAGGTATTAATATTATTATTAGAAGGAAATAGCACATTGGGTACCGAAGAAGACTGTGTATCCTTCAAACATTTACGTTCTATGAAATGGAGCACATTTAACTGTTACGAGTATTAAATGAACTTCTCTCTTTTTAGTGAGATAAAATACCATCCAGTTTATATTTTAATTACGTATCTAACAAACTATATCCATACTGAAACTTATGTTTAAGAAAATTATTAATATTATTTGTTTTGTCGGCATTTTGTAATTTTTTTAAGGTACCAGAGTTTTGTCAGAGTTTCTCCGGTTCTCCCCTCTGGAAGATGCGACAAATGCTTCGTGAGTGCAATTGTTATCAGACGATGGTTCTGCGAATGCGATAACTAAAGAATGCGTTCCTATCTGAAACTCGTGGAGCGTGAGAGAGATTGCGTGAAGGAGAAATCCCCCAAGTTCTTTTTAAGGCTGCCGAATCAGCGACGTCTGCGAGTTTGAAAGACATCATTCATTTGACTGGAAATGCAGGATTGTAAATACTACTGCTACGTTAAAGAATTAATAAATACACGTATAAATATTCAAAATAAATAAGTTTCTTAAAAATTAAGATAACTCTTTTATTTAACATGCACTGAAAAAAAATAGTATTACATCTTGCTATCACTTGACCCTTGAAATACACTGAAAAGTTTAAAATAATTTCGTCTCAAGTTAACATTGTTGAAAATAAAAGTGTGAGGCGTTTTTAATATTGAAAGAGATCATTAAGAAGCATGACAAGAAACTAAGAGGACACAATTTTATCTTCAAAAAGTTACTTCTGTTCATTTATTTTCACATCTCGCAAAGTTAGGATGAAACGCGTATTAAAATATTGAGTTGCACATGATTTCTTCCATTTTATTATTAAAATGTTAGTTAATAGCTCTGGGTCAGCAAGACACCCCAGTGGGTTGACCGGTACTGCCACTGCAGTTTCTCTTTTACCGCAACGATGTGTGGGCGCGGTTCATACCAAGTGTAACCGGATGAAGACGATGATTTATTAGTTTTGGTTAAGGAAACTCATTATTATGATTTTCATGTTAGTAATTCGATAATATAAGACCCACTCTTTTGGTCTCACAAAGAGGCTTAACTAAATTTATATGGCTTCTTGTGTTATAAAAGAAAACTATCTTTTCAAGTGCATTCATTTACAGTTAATTGCTTTTTTTTCGATAATCTAAAGAACTTTTATCTTCAGGCTTGTTTTTTTATTTGTTTTAAAATTCATATTCCAATCCAATATTCACAATTTTTATAATACAAAACCAACCGCAAATCTCTGTGGTGGGGATAGGGTATTTTTTTNTTCGCAAGTCCTCCTCCCCCCCCCCCACGCCGCTCACACACACGAAAACTTACATCAGAGTCACCGTTGCCCCCAATATTGGTAATCTTGAAGCAGTTCACTTGAAGTTGTACCTATAACATTCAAGAGTATCCTGAGATAACCTTGGTGTGATTAGCGTCAATGCCTCGACGAAATAGCATATCATAGTAAATTAGCTCCCTGTTCTCCTCGTAATCTTAGAATTTTTTAATCACTCTTTTGACGACAATACTATTTAATTAAGAATTACGATTTTATAAAACCATATTGGATTACAACACGAAGAAATGCTTCAAATACATTTTTTTTTATCTCAGCAAATTCATACATATATACAAGAATTTAATATTGGATATTTCTTCACAATTAATGGAATGGTTCCATGCTTGATTCCTGATTATTTATAAATTAGTTTATTGTCCATGTGATCATTTTCATTTTTTACATTACGTTATTTATTTCTAAAAACTAATGGGTTTCGTTACATAGACACTGCTTATGAGTAGTACACATATATATCACTATATATCACATATTCCGTTAAAATAGAGAATGAAATCTGAGCTAGAGTTAACGATTACTTATATCGTTAATCATTGAGATATTTGTTCTTCATACATTCAGGTCCATTGATGCTCCCCAGGGAAAACACCAAGACGAACATACATAACAGTTCAAAAATAATTGACGATTTCATGACCCGATATTTCATAATTCGAAAATAATTTAAATTTCTTACGAAATTATGTATGATATATTATCTTTCTTTCTTGAGCTCAATGTGTCCACGTGAAGCAGCAAGAGGAGATTTCCTCCCAAACTCAATCCCTTTCGTGTCATGAAACACAGTTCCAGAACGAAGCTCTATTGATGACAACTAAATGAAGAATCGTGTGATTGGCATCGATGATACTCTTGTTTTTGAAGAATATCAATTGATTAGTCGAAATGGGGTCCAATATTTTACTCTTTATGCTAGAACTAGGACCTCAAAGTTTCTAGTTCTTTCTTTCTGATTCTTGTCTTGTCGATGACATTCAATCGGAGATCAACTAAGTCGATCGTTGCGCCGCATCTGGAAAGAAATCATATATTGCCTTAATGACCCCCCACCCTGCTGCTTTCAGTGGTCACATGGAAAATTGTAATATAGGCCATAAAAGTTGATTATGAATAGAATACATGTTGTCTGTAAAAAAATGTGTATTACTTAAAATTAATAAAATACTACGTCATTAAGTAAGTTCATTCTTTTTGAAGTACTCTTTATGTTACTCTTAAGCAATTGTGTGAGGAAACACTGTATCAGTATCCTAGGATTGCATGGGAGATCCAAATTCAGAAGAAAGATAGGAACAAACTCTCCAAACCTTTGAATATGACATCTAAACATTATATTTCGGATACAATGACGTGGGGATGTCACATCCAAAGGTTTGGAGAAATCTTTTCCTTCCTCAATAATTTGAATTTCACATCCAAACATTCTCTCAATGTGTACTCGCACAGTTTTCTCTCCTAGTATACTGCCTCCATTTCAGATATGCGTTTGTCCTCTGAATGTGTAATGAATAATCCTAAATTCGTGCCTTCTACAGGATGAAGAAGTGGGTGGTGAGTTGTGGCAGCCCCGACGACGCGCCATGTCGTGTACAGCATCCCGTCGATCATCCCGTTCTTCACTCATGCTGCTGCTCACTTCGCGTCGTCCTGCCAGCTTCGTCTGCCCGCAATCCGACAGCGACGACGAAGATGATGAAGTGTACGAAGAAGGTGAAGGTAGCGGCGGAAGAGTTGTACAATATCCTGCTACCGTGGAAGAAGTAAATCTCCCATTGTCTGGACGCTGCCTACCGCCGCCACCACCGCCTCCACCGGCCCCACCACCTCCGTTGCCACCTCGAGTCCGAACGCGAAGTGTAGCGTCGGAAGCCACAGAATCACGTCATCCTACACCACCGACGCCTCACGTTCCAACGAGGAAGGTGCTACCGAGGACAGAGAAGACCTTGTCTCCTACAGTTCACTGCCTACAATTAGCGGAACCGTCGTCTCAATCCGGGGAGACATCGACACCTACCCTTCAGACTTCGTTAGCGGTTGGTCACCCTCAACCTATCGTTGAGTCTTCGATAATTACGTGTCAGGAAATTACATTGACATTTGAGTCACATTCAGAGATCATTCGCTCTACTGTGTTAAGGAGTCCGTCACCACAACCTATCATCCAATCTCCTCCATCGTCTCATTTAGAAGAGGGACATTGCGAACGTATATCTCCTCACAGTATTGAATCCCCACCATCCTTCATCCAGTCCCCTCCTCCATCCCTCGACACAATTGAGACACTACTACCATCGATCGTCACTCTACCTCAGTCAATTGAGTCCTACCAAGAGTCAGTTCAATCTCCGTCAGCTACGGACCCTACACTACCTCCATCATTTCCCTCTTCATCAATTCGGTCTCATCCACCATCACTCTACTCCCCTCTACCCTCACTTCAATCTCCTTCTTCGCTACAGTCTCCTGATTCTTCCACCATCTCTCCACCTCCTTCCATCTACACCATGTCCTCTTTACCGTCTCCTCCTCCTTCGTCTTCTCTCCTTTCTCCTCTCTCTTCCCTTCAGTCTCCTTTACCTTCAATGCACTCTCCACTCTTCCAATTCTACGCGTCTCTGGCACCTCCACCAGTGAACATTGTGCTCGAAATAGGTGAAGAGGAGGAAGGTTTCGTCGCGGGAGGCGACGGTTGGCAATCGGGGACCGCATCGACTCCCAGTTTCTCAGTGCATTCTCCAGACGTGCACTACTCGTTGCTGAGTCCCGCACGCGGCAGGAGTCGATCGGCACCCGATAGCCCTTCGGTCAGAGCACGGAGGATTTCGCGTCGCGGTCGACCGAGGCAACCTCTGTCAGTATTACCGACGCGTCCGAGGGCGCGTTCTCAGTAGCGACAGGCGTCTCCACGAAGCGCGCTACGAGAATTGGCCGCCTCGTTGCTTGAACGTCTGCGTCCTCGACCGCATCGAAATCGACAGTCGCGTCAGTCTGCGATGAATGGAAGATGGTCGTCGTTTACACTGGTGGAGGTCTAAATGAGTTTTGAACTTTGTATATCTTCGGTCAGATTTCTAACTTTATGCTGAAGATACCGTTATGCGCTAAAGCCTTGTTCCCACGGCCTGTGTTGCGTCACCGCGAGTAGCCCAGTCCAGGGCCGTGGTCTGTAGCGTGGAGGTCGTTCCGACAGTGCGCAGCCTGTTAATGGGCGTACTGGCTGCATCTGCAGTTGGTCCACGAGACTTGGTGTCGGAGTTTTTACTGGCAATTCACGAGACAGATCGCGCTCCCAGGTGCGCCTTCTGTTACAATAGCGCAAGTAACAGATTTCTGGTCACAGGTGGAAGGTCGAGGGGCGCAAATGGTCGTAGGAACAATATTTAAGACTTCGGGATGTTATGGGGTTAGGAAGAATCATCACAGGTACGCACAAACTGGTAGCCTGATTCATTGCGCGTCTGATATCATGGTATTATGAACCAAAATCCATGGAAGTAAGCAAAATGAGAGGGAAGACATACTCGTTTGTTTCGCTGCATTTTATTTACTAAGATCTGAAAATATGTACGATTAAGAATATTGTGTACAGTACAGATAGTATTTGCAAAGAAATTTCCACGAATACTGTCCACTAAATGATTTTTAAGTGCTGCGTGTACTTAATGAAGAACAAATATAAGTTATGTAGAACGTATCATTCACACAAGTAGGTTAACCGTTGATTGAACTTTGAGTCAATTCACACTAAAGTTATCAGATGACACGAAAACTCGGATGGTTATGAAAAGAGAAGTAACGTCATGGTATTCTTCAGGTTTCCGCAGGACATATATCATAAAATATCTTACGGAACACTGCGTCAATAGTTATTTAAAATAAGAATAAAAAACCGATGTATCGACCTAACCTCTGAGGCTGTCATCAGGGTACTGAATATTTTTATTACAGCCTGAGAGGTTATGATGAATTGTCGGTTTTTTATTATTATTTTAAATAACTATTGACGTATTTTTCCGTGAAGTTATTTTATGAAGAGAAGTTACTCTTTTTTGCGTCATTCACTGGTATATTGATTCATTTACAATGACGATTTGCGAAGAGGTTGAGTATGGATGGTAGATATAAAACAAAAGAAACACCTGTAATGTATTTGCATGAAATGTTGCGTTCAATATCGCCATTGAACATTATATTAACAGTGAATGCTTAATGACATTGATAATCACATATTGCGTTCTGAACGGGTTTGAATTTGAGATACATTTTTATGTTTACGTAGATTAAGACTATTAAACCTTTTGGATGGTTCTGAGCGATCAGATGTTACACTAGTTCCATTTTCCACTGCCTACTACACCATTATCTTTCGTGTTGTTATATACACTATTCATTTACCAATGAAAACATTGTCTGTCGAGCCAACCCCAAATCGCAAATGATGTGTAACCCACAGGATTTTCACCTCTTAAATCCATGATTGCACGATCAGTGTCATATCGATCGGTGTTCTACTGTTGCTATAATTACCCACTTAGACCCCTTTCCAATACCGAGATAGTACCTTATAAATGAACAAAAAAAAATCTTTGCTAACCTTTTTGAAAGAGCTGGTAACTGAGCACTAAGCATTAAATCTCTTTCTCACTCCTGGATTATCCGTGCCAGGGGTGTATACAGGTTTTTGAGCAGGTAGAGGGAACAAGGAGCAGGCTATACTTTAAGGGTACGAAGTAGATACATCATCTCACTTCTCTAATAAATGCGTAGAAACGTAGCAAAAAACCCGTAACAAAAATTTCTCGATGTCGTGGTGCTCTCCAGATATTTATCAACCGACGTGGAATACTGACCGTGATTTGACAAAATGCTGGAGTCGCGACGATATCGACACACCTACTTTAATTTAAGTCTATGCTGCTAATTAATAAAGTGTTTATTAGTTTCGCATGTGAATTTGTGGAGATGAGAAAGAAACGCCAGGGAAATATCATCAATGATTTTTCACCTTTTTTTGGAGAAAGTGAATAACGCTTGGGTAAGCTTCTGACACATGTTGAGTAACAATCTTAAGAGAGTTTAGATAGATGTGACCGTGAAACCCCATTCTCCTCAACAAATGTCCTTCAGTGCCCTTTACATTATTAGCTATCCACCATAATCATACTGGAGAGCTTTGATGTATTTGTCAGTCCTTTATTATTTAAAAATGGGAAATATTTTTCCTTTCCGTCATAATCTTGGTTATTGGACTTGTGATTAAAAACTGCTCAAAGAAACTAGTCGGGTGAATAAAAGTTGTGAGAAATAATCAAATGTTACATTTCGCCTTTTCGCCAGATATGACTCAATAAATCTAAAAACTTTGAATCTATTTCATGAAAATTCATTCGAAAGCAAAAGGAAGGATATACACTGCAGATTCTCACTAGCGAAACAGTTATGTTGTATGAATTTTATTTTCCACAACAGAAATATAAATCTATCGACAGAAGTATAAATGAAGTAGAGAAAGAAATCAAAGTCATTCACATAACAATTTTACAAACTGCAAAAGAGCTCGACGAATAGGATTTGGCATTTCATTTTGTACTTATAAAGATAATCGTTAATTACGCGTTTAACTTCTCCTGCTTTCATTCAATTGTCATCCAATCTTATCAATATTTGGGTCTTGATCAAGAATAATTCTCAATTTATACTCTTTATGCCTCTTTTTCTCTCAGATGTTGCATGAATTCCGTAAACATATTTCTAATATATTTGAAGCAACGTATCTTGAAAAGGAGATGCACTAAAACATCGTCTGGTTATCAACATATTATCACATCTGGTAGTATCCTTCATAAATATATTCTAAAATTATATCATGGTAATTAATAGCATAGAAATCCCTCTTCTTTCGCGTGAATAATTAAGTTCGCTTTTTCGAGCACCCATCAAAGGTTTGCGTTTTGCCGTTCTCGCGGCTAAAGAAAAGTAGTAACGAGATGTAACCAATAGAGCGAAAGCGCGACGTGGTGTGTCTGCTGCGAGGGATTACCTAGCGTAACTCCTTCCGGTAAAAAAGCTAACTTCAAGCAACCGAGTGATAGAGATCAAGCACTCTGTCCGTTAAAGTTGAAATCAATTACAGCCGGTTCTACGAATACAAATAGACTCATGTAGGCAACATAATATGAACGTAAATTCACCAAGACAAGAGAAACTCCCATACGTCTACAGCGAGAGAAGGAACCTGCAATCTCGCAATGCTTTCATTGGCTCCTTGACTGTCACGGGATCTTTACGCTCCTCCCTCATTCCTTTTCTTTCGCCGTGAGTACTGTAAAGAAGACATTTTAAGATTAAAGTAAAACTTTTCGTAAAATCGTTTCAAGTTCCCAGTGAAGACAACTGAATGCGTAATGTTTCAAATGTCGTATTTCTGGGGCACAGAAAAACTGGAATAAGACAATACATTAGTACTTTAAACCATTCTTATTGAGAACTTGTTTAAACAATGACTAAATATCAATATTATGAAACCATATATACTCCCAACTTTCGCCTGATCCTGCATTGCAATAACACATTTTCATTCAAAACTTTAAAACTGTTACTCCGTAATTAGTGTTTGAGAATGAATTAATATGTAATTTTATTACAAAAGATTATTTGATGTCATGGTTGTTATAAGTGTGCAATAATTAAAAGTAATTTTTGAAATATTACCGAGTTAAGCCGATACTGAAATGTCAATTGCATACCTGATCGAATATATCGAGTATCTTTGTAAATATTCAATAAATTGTGTTCATAAAAACAGTATTATAAAGATTACTTCCGTTGAAGTTGATTGAGGTTTAAATATTTTTTTTATTTCAAATAATGCATTGAAAGTAAATACACGGAAGTATATGCTAACTGCTGAATTCTACAATATAAGCTATTAAATTACTTATGATAATAATAATAAAAAGTCTTGAAAGATTTTTTAAAATCCTGAACTATTTTATAATAAATATCATTGTGGCAGTCCCATAAAAACTTTACTACAGTTAGTCCCACAGAAAAAATGAATTCCAGTTTGTTTTCAAAGACAAGAAAACTACAAATGGAATAATAGTTCTTACAGTGGAGGTAATCCTCTAACTTAAGAGGAGTATTCTATTTATTGAGAGGATTATTTGCATTTATACACGATTTGTTCCGCGTTTTCTACGATTAACACACGATTCTAGACTTCCTAATAGTCGCATCGACTAACTCGAATTTGTAACTGGGTTATTCTTTTGAGCAAATTAATATGGTTTTAGATTCGTCCCGATACGTGAGTTGAGAATGTTAGTTCTTAAACGTATATACCTGATTTATTCAAAATTATTTTTGAAAAAGTAAGATGGTTCAACATATTTCTTAAAAATACGAAAGAACTTGTAAAAATGTACCACCTAATTCCAACTGGCGTAGTACCTTCAGTTATTTTTAAGGTCAATCTCATACCTTAGAAATAATAATTATTCATAGTGGTCTGGAAACTTATTCTAAACTTGAAAAGTGTGTACAATATTTTTAAATACTCAAAATTACGGAACTTCGGTCACATATAAAAATACTTGCGTTGTGAAAGTATTTTCTATAAATCATACTTCCCATTTTCGCGAAGGATTGAACAATTTTTTTTATATTAGTAACTTAATAATTGATCATCAGTTTAGCAATATTATGGTTATTGAAAGTATTTATGGAATATTAACTCCCTACCTTAAATAAATTGTTATGGTTCTCTTTCAATTTTACTATCTCCTCCTAGTGTAAAATTTAATTGTCTCGACATAAAACATTTGACGGAAAAAATTAATTTCTTCTGCTGATTAACAATCGAAATAAATTCTAATAGTTGATTATTCAACAACAATTTATTTGTAATTGCAATAAGGTTTAACATTTGTTAAATTATTTTGTTAGTAAATTTTGAATACCTGTGAATATTTTACGGTCAATTGTTACTTATTTTCACACCGAGCAAATGATTTTGTTTAATTAGAAAAACTAAAAAACCATGTTTGAAATTGTGAGCTAGCGGCTTGATGTGATTCGCGAGTGTGTTTCAAAATGAAGATGGAAATATATGGTGAATGATATATGGTGAGATAGCATGATTTGTAAATGTGAGAGAGGATGTCTCCTTCAAGTTACCAAATGAATTACATTAAGTAACATAATTTAAAATATATAACTATTGGATCAATTAGGGGCCAAATACTCCATGCGGTTATAAAGAGAAAGTAATCTTCAAACCAAAATGCAAAAATATTACCAATACCTCATGTTGTTTTTCATTATAAAATAATTCTCTTCGGTATTAATATTTGCTATCATGGTCAATTTTAATGAATTGTCTCCTAAATTTAACCAATTTTTGTAACCAGTTATCTTACAAAAGCTATAAACGTCAAATGAAATTCCTATTAAGGCAAAAGATAATTATCAATTGCATCCTTTAAATTGTAGCATTCGTTTAACTTTTACCCTTTAATTTACGAAGTTATCTGAAAGATATCTACTGTATAATATGGATCAAAAACAATACCAAAAGTAATTTGTTGTATTTCTTGAGGTTTTCTTTGCAGTAGAAACGAGGAATTTTTTAGCAAATATTGAAAATCAAGAGAAGAACCTGCGTTGTACATTCAATTCAACTTTTGTTCTACAATGCCCTTTTGCAGTGTGCTGATATTTAGTTCGTTTTCACACATGGTAATGATACTTTTGTATAATGATCAGGCCGGGATTTCGAATTAAAAACACATATGTAGGACTCCAGTGAAATACATTACAATAACTGTACGACCGCTCTTTAGACACGTCTTTTACGCTTATTGTATCAACATCACAGAAAAAAAAGGGTTTTCTAAAATGTCGAACGTTATTGAAATTAATTAATGATCATAGATGGAAATATAATAACTATAGCATACGCTTGTTCTAATTATTGGTACTTCAAAACATTGGGTTTCTAACGGTTTTCTGAGAAACAATAATTAATTTTAATTTCAGAGAAACTGACAAAACCTACGTACGTAAATTACGGATTTCCGATGAATAGCGTAATATATTTTCCTCAAACACTTAATTGTTTTCTTTGTTGTTCTATACACATACGTTTGTCAAGGGCAAATGGTAATACTCCAGAATATGTAAATATAATGAAAAAATATTTTGGCTCGTAGGTCGTGGAACAGAGAAGTAGTCATGATGTGATTTGATGAAACAAAAACTCAGGAAAATAATCGTAATGCCCTCTAGTCTGCATTGCTCGTTTGATCGTAACGCCACGTTTGAAGAACAAGTATATGTAATGCGAACTAAAGCAAAAAGTTTATAGAAACCATAAAATCTCTGTGATCAAGCAAAAATAAAAACCAAATACACCGAGAATGAGTTAATTATGTTATAAATTAATGATCAAAATGTTAACGTGACTGATAGAAACAAGGTGAAATATTTTTGTGAAAATTACGGGGTTATGGTAAATATTTATTCCTATTATGAGCTAACGGAAGGAAATATTTTCTTCAAAACTAACATAATACACCTTAATTTGGTATCTAAATGTTCTCATTGGCCTGTGATAATAAAATTACTATTATCCTTCGTTGTTTTACTGTGATCCACATAATAGTAATTTGTATCAGCGTTCAACAGACAAACACCAAACGAACTGTGGTATAGTTTTTCAAACATTCACTCAAAATTCCAATGCTTCGAAAGCATTTGAGACTCTGGACCAAATTTATATTTATATACCTACGCATTTCTATTCGTACAAACAAGTAGTAAATTTTACGGCTACTTTTGGTTTACCTCTTCCATTAAATTAATGACATTACTGGTTCAGTTACTATAATTAAGTTCTTAACTGAATAAAATATTCCATAAGATGTAATAACAACTATTTGTAAAAGACAATTTTACAAAGTAATTGATTGCAATAAAATTATCTATATCCAAAAATGTATTTTATATCTCTGATATTTGTACATTTATTTCTCTGATCTAATATCTCAATTGTTATATGAAACTTTTTTTACAGAATTACAAGAATATTTGAAATGTAAATGTCTAATAATTATATGTCAGTCCAATAAAATGTCGTAATATAATAATATATGATTTATGTATCGTTGAAATGACACAGACTGTCGTATTATCCTATGTACCGAAGAGACAATTTGCAAGATCAATTGAGAAATTTTTGTCTGGTAACAAAAGTCTTTTTAACAGACTTTTTCGACTTTCTCTAACATGTATGGTTCGATAGAGAGGAATGGAAACTTTTACTATTCTGGCTTGTTTGCGCAGGTCATTACTTGAATAATCTACTAGACTTCAACGTCATCGAATCATCTTGAAACTTCTTATAGCCTTAACAATGTTTGATTATTACCAAACTCTCGTCGTAGTCTGGTTCATTTCAACGACCCGTTCTTATTATAACGACAAGGATTTATGGAACGAGGAACACAAGCTACTGAATGGGAAGGGAAAATAGGGACGGGGAAACAAACATTATGTACATTTAATTAAATGAAGTATTTGTTTCAAAATTATTCAGTTATTTGATTCAATAATACATGTTTACAATTTTGTGTTTCAGACAACATATGAGCACAAATGAATGTTGATTCTTGAATGTAATAAAAAAATATAATTGCTATGTGTGACAATGATTCAAGGTTGTTGTTACTCGTATTTTAATCATGTTGTATTAAAAATATAAGACCCGGAAGAAAATGTCGTATACAGTTACATGGAATCAATGTAATAACGTATTCAAGCATCAAATAATAACAGAACAAAATAAGAAATCTTTATTTATATAATGTCAAGGATACGAGAAATGTTAACTTCACGTTTACCAGGTTCAATAGTTATTGATTCTTCCAGTTGTTTCTCAAGGTCTTCTGGAAAATTCTCGCCGGCATGATGAACTTCAGCCCATACATCACCAACTTCCACGAAATCACCTACTAAATGTGTTAACCATACTCCCACCCGGTAATCTATCATTTGGTCCTTCATGACACGACCGGCTCCGAGTCTCCAAGCTACTGAACCAACTTCGAAAGCATCTATCATGGTTATTGTACCTGTAACAAGGAATTATTTTCTTAGAAGTACATTAGGAATAACCCGTCACTCAGACTCCAATCTACGTCTCAACGAACAAGTTTAGTTCCATTAATTTTCTTCACGAAAACTGCGACCGCACCTGTAATCGAACCCACACCTTTTGCTAAGATCATATGTCCAACCTCAAATTTACCTACGTGGAATCTTAAATTAGGGCGTAATTCAACCAAAGGCCAATATGAAATAGTTCAGAGAAATCATCAACTTCAAATAAGGTATTTTTTGTTTCGTAAAAAATTAAAAAATATTTTGAAAGAAATAAATACTTGCATAAATTCTTTAACCGAGAAACGTTAACAAATATCAAGTCGTTGCGTAAGTATTGAAAATTATTCAAAAATATTTCGAAAAACTAAAATAAAATTCAGAGAGAAATATTTGCTTTGGATCGGGTAAGACATAAAAGTAAATTCCAACTTAAATCAGAAAGAACAAGTAATCATTGAAAGTATTTTTTTATTTTCTGAAGGTTGTGGAAAATCAGTAAGATTTCCTTATCCCGTTATTTTCTTCCAAACAGAGTCCTCACTGCTCCATCATGATGATAGACTCAAATCTAAATATTACTGAAAAATGCTTCTATGGCATAAATAGTGACAGTTCTAAGGAAACCAGAGACACTATACTCTTTGTCGTCTTACATAACAGTGTACTTGAAACAGCAAGTCCTCTCGGTATAAGCAGAGATTATTCTATCAGTCCAAAGATGTTGTAACTGTAAAACATAAGATACTTGCGTCTCATTATTTTCACATGGCCGATGTCATGTTTCCTTTTCATCAAGAAGTAAAAGAAAGATTTGAAACTAAGTACTACACAAAAAATGTCATCGATTGTTGCAAATTATTTTTTGTATGTGGTCAACAGATATGATGAGGAATATTATAATGTTGACAGTTTTGAGTATATAGTTGTCCTTGATCAAAACAAGAACACTTAAACGTATGTAGAAATGACCAATGGAGGAGGTTGAAGGTTCGGATCGACTTTGTAGGACCAGGTACGACGTTCACTGTACTACTGGAACTGTACGACCTGAAACAACAGTTCTGATGCACTGGATTTGGTAGAGAGTGAGAACGATAGATGAATAACACAATTCAAAGTGATGGCATATTGACTTTTCATAATCGTGATATTAACGCTCCGTGTGTTTAGAAGAGGATTTCAAGGGAGTCCACTCTAGGTCCCCAATCCGAAAATCTTCGAACTTCGAACAAAAGTTATTTTTTCAATCGAAAAGTAGTCACCAATACTTTAGGAAAATGGTAAAGCGTAATGGTAATGATAAATCAATATTTCTACTTAAAATTCGTCAGACTCTCACTCAAAAACTTAACTCAGCCACCTAGAGCCGTTCCTTATGCCAAGTCAATATACTGTTTCTTTAATCCATCATACGAGTAATATACTCGAAACATAGTTTAACTGCAACTTCTTGGAGAAGTTTTGATATTTTACTCCTCAAGAATGTTTTGGGTTGCTGATGATGAATTTCAACTTCTTCCCCTCCTGAGAGTTTGGGGAAATTTCCCGATTATTCACTGAGAATGATCAGACAAAAAGCAATGACTCTGTCATCAACTTTATCCAATAAGAAAATGAATTCAATTTCTACTCAAAACACCCCAAATGTACCTTCTGTAAATTGTTCGATTTTATCAGATAAAATATTATTTTGATTCAGGATTTTAATGCTGAAGACATTCTTCTAGTATCATTTTCTTTCAAATTCTGCAGAAATCTATTTTCTCGAGTAGGTTAAGCTTATACACCTGGGAGCAGCATTGTAATGTTCAGAAAGCTGACAATAATGATATGCGACTTCAGAAGATTGGATACTTGTTGGTACTAGATAGTGGAGGAATAAAACTGGATGGACAGGGTTTGTTGTAAGAAAGAACTAGTGCGAATGACTAAAAGAAGGAAGGAGAGACGGTGGAGCAAATATTCCGAATCAGACATGGAATACTGAACCTTGGAATTTTACAAGGAGCAATAGGAGAGAATCGAAGAGGAAGATTAAGTTGACGTATGTGAATTCAGTAATAAAGAATTACGAATGTCACGAGACATTGCCGAAAAAAAAGAGAGAATGGCGTCGCAACACTGAAGGTAGAATATTATTGTACATACCTTTTTTCTTCACTCTCATTGGTGTAATCTGATCTTGTGGAACACTCGGCAAAACCTGAGAATAAAACCCAGAACACAAATTTTCTACGTCTTCATGGGAAACTCCTTGAGCCAAACACATATCATGGAAGCGCTGCAATGCTCTCCCATCTTGAATAACTTCATTTATGACTTCTTTCCCTTCTTCAAGGTTCGACACCCTATTTATTGTTTCCAAAATTAATCCACCTGAAAGAAAAATATCTTTGGTTATTCAATTTAATGTAAAATGTGTGGAACAAATCGCCCACCCTTGGCGTAGTGCACAACTCACTACCCCTGGTGACGTTCAAATCCCAATTTGCAGTGGTGGGCAAAACAGGTTTGTGGCAGGTTTTCTCGAGACATTCCCCTTTCCACAGCATTTCATTCCACCGCAACATTCACTCATCATCATTCACCTCTCTCCTCATTCGCATGACACCCTAGTCATCCCTGTTATCAGAAGTTGCCCCCTGAGCAGTGTATGCTGTTGTAAGTTCTCTACTTCTAAGCAATACGATTTCATCATCACCAAAAGACAAAATATAAAAGTATTCGATTCAATATTATTTCAATTTAGATATCCTTAATAACTACAGCGATTACGTAGAGCAGAAAAATACGAACAAATAATAAAAAGTGAGAGAGAGATTAATATTTTCATTCTCTCATTCACGTTCAGTGAAATTAACGTATTTTCCAATGAACCATGTGCACATGAAAACGGAAACGACCGCTAGAAACTTCGGAACGGATCGAGAAAACATAGTTAATATTGTCCATTGAAAATATATCAGGGTAAAATATTCCAAGAATTTTGATAAAATATTGAGGTAAAAGCTCTGTGACCCGAGTGATCTTAAAACTTAAAACTGACGATTAATGCATTACAAATTTGCAATTACATTAATTGAATTTTTGACGAGGTCGAAAATTCCAATTCCCACTGAATTTCCCTAGATTATCGTGGGCTCAGCCTCCTCATCTCTGGATTTTTCAACCAGTTCATCCTAATGTTCTTGCGAGTTGCTTAGAAATTTTACATCAAAATTAGATTGAAATGATACTTCATAAAATAATTTAATACATTGTTAACAAAAAGATATATCACCTTGGTAATAAACTTAAGTAATTGTAAAGCAAAAGCAAATTGTAAAGTAAAAATTTATAGTAAAAAGGAAATTGTAAAGAAATGATTTGGTAAGTGAATTAGCTTATTTTCCTCCACGTGGTCATTAATTGCTTCTTTTTAGCAATTAATTGAATTGAAAAAACTCCACGCCGAGAGGCCCTCCCTCAACGCTGTCTCACTTGCATTACTAATTTTGCTGATTACTCTAAAGCGAGAAATTTGGTAAAATTCTTCTGAACTTCTTAACTAAATTGTGTAAATCAGGACAGTAAGACTCACGCTATTAAACAAAAAAAACGTTTTATTTAAAAGACGGTCTATGATATATAAAGTTTGGTGTAAAGAATGGATCTAATACATGAGGTGTTTAGTTCGGTCGATTATTTGCAATCCCACTTTGCATCAGACCTTGGACCGTTTGAAAATTGCGATGGTGTAATTATTATTAGTTATCCACAGGGTTTAATACCTGTAAAATTGGACAATTCCTTACAATATGTTTCTCTTCGTATATAAGTAATGGTTTTTCTGCGTTTCATATTTATGTATATGAATATGCGTGGCCCGGGATTCTTCTTAGATTTGACTCAAGAAAAATTGATATCTACCTATATTGTAAGAACAAAATAATTTTACTGGTCGTTTTTTTTTAATATATACAACACCCTATTTTTTCAAATTCATAATAATACAAATTTCATTTAAAACGTAACTGAATACACTACACCATCTCGAGGAAGCCACGCCGGTCACATTTTCACTTCCGAGGCATGACGCGGCTGCATCATTTCATTAAAAATCTTCTAAAATCTAAAGTATTTGCCGAAGTTTTACTATTTAAAGACGTTTTTTATCTTTTTTAAATTCACAAAACAAATAATTCATTAAATTTAATGATGATTGATTTTTCCTTCTTAAATTACTCTCTAAAATTGAAGAATTTTAACACTTCTATTGTTAATAAACTTTTATCGATAATTTAGGTTAATTTTTGTAGTTAGACATATGCTGTCGCAGATTTTTTTGTAGTGCTCTCTGAGGTAAACAATATTGCTTTGTATAGTTGTCACCTATCTCTAACCGTTTAGGCAGCGTTAGCGAATATAACTCTGCTTTTTATTATTATTATTATTATTATTATTATTATTTCATCGACATTGTCAAAAACCATTTCTATCTTTCTTATCACACATTTTAAAAATAAAAGTTAGCCTATGTTCATCCTGGACATCTAATCTATCTCCTTGCCCGATTTCACCGTCGGTTTAGAGGTTTAATCGTGATCAAGTAACAAACAGACACACTTTCGCGTTACGTATTTATGTATTACTATGGACTATGGATTAGGGTCGAAAAAATTACTTTAACCTGGCTGGGTGATAAAACTGAAGTTTTTAAGCTTCTAAATCATCCAGCAAAACGAAATATTTTTTTACTGAATCTAGAGGGCGCGCGGGAGCTTCAAAAATGCTATATTTTGGAACTTACAACACAGATATCAATCGTTGCGATCGGTCTCATACTTTGACCCACAGGGCCCAGATACATACCCTTTCGAACCGTCATAAAACCATCAACCTCATATGGTCATTTTTGTAATTTCCCCTTATTTATCGGAGAATAATGCTTGTATGATTCGAAAATCACTCTGAAAATAACATCAAGTTCTGCAAATTTTTCATCAAGTTTATATTTATTTATCCCCTCATGTACATAATAAGCAATACAAACGGACTATAACGGCGTCATTCCGTGCCTAGGTCAGTACAACTTACTAAACTATTTCAAATCATATCTTTGTTATTATTACTAATATTCAAATAAAAGTACTTGAATAGAAGAATTAAACGTTTCTTTTTGCAATAACAATATGCAGGTAGCCGTAAATAATGCTGTAGCTATTAAAAAAACGTGTTGAACTGGAAGAAGCGTGACTAATTTAGATGGTCAATTTGGTATTTTTTTACTAAAATTAATTCAATTTGAAGTTTATTTCTTGAACCTAATACTTTCTTAATACGACTTCCTATATATCCATATACTAATACATAAATGCGTAATGCGAAAGCGTATCTGTCTGTTTGTTACTTAATCACGACTAAACCACAGAACCGATCGTGATGAAATTTAGCAAGGAGATAGTTAAGATGCCCATGCTAATTTGAACATAAGCTATTTTTTTTTGCCTGAAAAGAAAGATAGAAATTGTTTTTGACAATAAATGTCGATTAAATCGAAAAAGAAACAGTTATATTCGCTAACGCTGCCTAAACGGTTAGAGACAGGCGACGACTAAACAAGGCAATATTATTCGTCTCAAAGAGTTCTACAAAAAAGACCGGAACAGAATATGTCTATCTACAAAGGTTCATCCACATTATTGAAAGAACGTTATTAAAAATAGGAGTGTTAAAATACGTAAATTTAAAAGAATAAATGAGGAAGGAAAAAATCAATCATCATCAAATTTAATGAATTATTTGCTTTAATGCATTTAACAAAGATAAAAACCACCTTTAAATCGTAAAATTTCGACGAATAAATTAGATTTTACAAGAATTTTATTGAAATAGTGCAGCTGCATCATGCATGAGAAGTGAAAACTCGATCGGCGCGGCTCCCGCAAGGTGGTGTAGTGTATGCAGTAAACTTTTGTATTGAATTTGTATTATTTTGAATTTGAAAAATTCGGATGCTGAACATGTTTTCAAAAATCAGCAAGTAAAAGTATTTTGATCTTATAACATAGATTTTTCTGAGTAAAAGAA
>NNCF01125962.1:1084262-1103852 GCA_002313205.1 Laupala kohalensis | reverse complement strand
TTCTTCATTTTGCCGTTTTTGAGGAAAAATTATTACTCGTTTAAAGCATAGGAGGAGAATTGTTCCATGTATTCACATTGAAAATATTCAATATATTGTATTAACATTAGACTAATGCATGTGAATAAAACATACCTGCAGTGCAGACCAGTTCCATTAAGTCAGTTGTCCCCCCTCCCTTTAAACACTCCACAGCTTCTTCCACTTCCAGAGCATTGCCTACTGCACGACCTATCGGCGCGTCCATTTCAGTAAACATTACTCTCACTGTGACTCCAAGTGGTTTGGATACCTGAATCTGAAATTTTACCCTAATTGCCGTGAAAAGAACAAAATTTAAAAATACACATACTTCGAGGAAATAGTTTTACTTACAAGATTTTCACCCAACTTCCTCGCCTCTTCAATTTTACGGTAGAAAGCAGCGCTGCCAACTTTAATATCCATTACTAATACTTGGGCTCCTCCAGCAACTTTTTTCGATATGATAGAAGCTAAAAAAAAAAGGATTCCTTTGTTCAGTATCTTTCCAAAACTTGTGCTACAAAAATGTTAATAAACAGAAAATTCTACTTGACATACGTTTGGAGACAAAGGATTACGTAAGTGAAATAGCATAAATAAAGTGGAATAACAGCAAATATTGTTTAAAATTTGCATATTACGTTTAGCAACCCTGAGAAAATGCCTGTGAAGATTTCTATAGAAAGAAAAGGGTACATTAATTTACTTGTATCTTTCTTAATTTCCGCATTTTCTACTGTTCTTTTACTGTAGTCCTTTACTTTTCTCGTAACTAATGATAATAAATAATTATAATTGTAAGGAATATGTCTAACAAATATTATCGNTAATTATAATTGTAAGGAATATGTCTAACAAATATTATCGGAAGTACATATGACACGAGGAAAAATATATGTTGCATTGAGAGAGCAACAAACCACAAACGGGTAGATTCCATTATACTAATAAGCACGTAACGGAAATGTAACTGTAGTGTTACTCACATAGATATCATAGAAAATTCGTTTTATTTATCTCAGATGTCCCTGTTTTTAACTTCTTCAATTATAGTTCGGTACCACAGGAATTACTCAACACATATTCGTTCTCTTTATGTTACAACTTCATTACGTACAAACCTTCTTTGATAAATAAGTTTGTTTTGATATTCATTATTGAAGTGTAATTTGTCGAGTAATTGCCAAATATTCATTCCTATAAGTATTTTAGGTCTGCGCCGTCCAGTAAATACCCGCCAAGAATACCCTTGTCATGGATCTGACATTAATTATTGTTTTGGAATACTGTCAAATGCTTTTGTTAATCCCTCTGATTTAACGAAAAGAGAAATTTCACGGTTGTTAAAACTCGCTTGTATCATTTATATTAATATGTATCTTACTTAAAATGTGTATTTGAAATAATGATCTAGTGTCTACCGTGTTCATTTCATGAAAAATATATTTATTTTCTTAAACGTAACACTAATAATATGCGCTGAATTAAACAAATTGATGAAGTCATATAAATAAGTAAAAGTTAGAAGTCATTTCCAAAAGTTAGGAAAGTGATTTCTGTTTCTTATATAGGAGGTCCTATAACATCCCTAATAAGACCTTCTCCAACGCGCCTGATTTATCAGTAGTTTGGGTTTGGTGCTCTTCCAATTCATCTGGTTATGGAAACTCAGTTAAACTGTTTGCTACAGATTAACAATCATCTTTCAAAAGATATGGGTGTTCTATAGTTGGAAAATAACTTATAATGGTAAAAGTGATGAGTAACTTACATGTAATCAATGAATGACAGTCTACAGTAGCTGTAACATCTCTTACACTGTATAAAACTTTATCCACAGGTGCAATAGAATTTGTCGCTCCAGCTATGAAGCAACCGACATCATCTACTGCTTTGTACAGTTCTTCATTTGTGCATTGCACTTTAAAATCTGGAAAAAAGAGTTGAATTATAAACAAATCGGAAGTAAAACTTTAATCAATCTTTCATTGAAGTGAAAGGTTAAAGGAGAGAAAATGTAATTTTAATCCTTCTAAAATTGGCTTTTTTGATTGTGAGAATGGATGTTTGTTAATACCTATTACCAATAACCTTACCATCGTCATCTTCACCCTGATGTACATCAAGTAGACAACAATCTATTTAGTCCAGTCAGAGATGCGGAATGAGTTGGCAAAATTTCATACAGAACACAAAGAGTTAATTAAAGGGACTACATGTGAAATGTAAAATCCAAAATGATCAAACTTACTTCTCACCTTTCTCATTGGTCGACTATGGGCCCAGATCAACCCAACCTCACGTCTTTCTAATGAAACAAGGAAATGGTCGCATTCCAACCACTTTAATAAACATATTTATTTTATATTCCCTTCAATTGAAATAATGGAGGCACAAGATACTTTTCTTTTTTTTTGAGGTGGGGTATTTTTCATAGATTGGAAATGATAATTCATTTGAATTCTTCAATACCACAGAACTTATAATAAGGTTCTTATTCTATCCTCTGAATGTGATAATCTGCGTATAATCCAACGTGTATATACTGCGTTAGTTTGAAAATGAACGTCATATCATTTTCGTTTACTATGTTTTGTATGTATTGACATCAATTATAAGTTGTTTCTGGCTACGCGTCTCTCAAGTTATTGTTCCCTGAGTAAATCGGGTATGATCCAAACGGCTGAAGCGATTTTGATTATTACTTGGTACACATGTTACTTATTGGTTTCCTAAATGCAGTAGGATCATACGAAACCTATTTCACATCCTTCTGGGTACGAAAACCAGTTTACCTTCTTAATAACAACATTGGTGGCTTGGAGCAATCCCTAGATCATTAAGCTCCAAGCTGGCAAAACTCCCGGGAAGACAGAGATAGGAAAGTGCAAAAAATTGCTCTATGAGGTACGGCGAACATCTTATGCAAGGTTCTATAACAAACTACCATCACCGACTCTGTTCCTAATGATGCTGGTTGCAGCCTGGGAGAGAATAACATACCACACTATCGAAAAATGAAATACAACTACACGTCGAAGGTAACACATATAAATATAATGATATTTGTCCAATACTGAAACACATATACCAAAAAGTTAAGTAATATGCGTAAAAAACTAAACTATAAATAAACAAAAAAGTTATTATTGCCTACAATGTGGAACGAACGTAAGAGATAGCAAATATATGTTTGAAAAGATATAAAATTAGTTAAATATTAACAATGTATGATCAAAATAAAAATGCTTGTTTTACAATTTTTCTGAGAAAATTACACAACTTGGTGAAAATCCTTTTGAACATATAGTATCTACATTCAAATAAAATTATATAATATTTGTCTCATTTTTTCTATCTTGAAGTAAGAAAAGGAGCTGAAACACAGGTACATGGCAATGCCCAAGATGCCACATAATATGAAAAACGATAGGTGAAGTACTGATACTTCTCACTTATCATTAACTCAAGGTTGATCTATATTTAACCTGTCATATCTTCATGAAGTAGGGCTCGTTTACTTCACGGTAGTTGTTATACAGGCGATCAGAAAATGAACAATAAAATATTGGTTTATTATTTTATCGACAAATGGAGCTATATTCGCCGAGTTTCAGGAGTCACATACTCAAATTATTGCTGAGAAATTTTTATATTTTATGAAAATGAAGTATGTGGGTTGATGACGAGATTTTGAGAGAAATTCAAGGATACGAGAAAAAAATACGACCTTCAACGTGTTTTCCTGGCAGTTGAGACAAGACGTTACAGTAAGTTTCATACCTTTTGGATTGAGACGATTTCTATCTCTGAGTACCAGCTATTATAAGTACCAGCACTTGAATATAAAGTGTCTTTTATTTGAAGACCTGGATGCATTTCTTCATTTTTTACAGGTCGAAGGATTTTCTATTAATGTTACATATGAATGGTAGCAGTAATATGTGTAAATAACATTACACTTTAATATTTGTCACATGAAATATATTATTCTCAAATTTACTGTCAACAAACTCGAAGTTTAAGTGAACATCGCTCATTAGCTCATCGGAATTTAAACTCCGACTGTTGGATAGTTTAGCGCCGATTTATATTGAAAAGTTGCCCCCAAATAGTCTATCAGCACTATTCTGCTCTTGACGATACTCTTATATTGTTCGGAGCTGAGCTAGAGCGATTAGTTGTAACAGCATCATTTCTTTAACGGAAATACAACATATAATTTAATATAAAATGAAAGACGACTCATTTTCATCGTCTAATGTAGACGAATAAAACAAAATTTGAATCACACTTCTTGGACATCTCATTATAGATGATACCTCATCTCATTCTCCTCGCAAAAGACAGAGCTCCTGTCTTAAAATAAGAGTTTAAATTGGTATTTTTGTGAGTGGTCACAAAGAAATGTCCTAAGTAATGAGATGTCCTGGAGGTGGTAATCCAATTGTTTTATTTATCTGAAATAGATGAGGAAAATGAGTTGTCACATAGTATCGTATGTTTTTTTTTCAAAACCACCACTTTGTTACAATTATTTACTACAATACTATATACAACAATGAAAGTTAATAGAACAATTAACGTTTAAATCAACACAGTTGAAACTGTCTCAAGTATGAACTTAACAAATAACAAAATAATAATAAAGCAAAGTAACGAAAGATTATGGGTTAACCTTATAGTAATTTGTCCTAGAGCATGATATTTCCGAATGCCGTCGACTAATATTGATTCCAGATTCAAACAAGTGATGCGGGTTCTTATAATAGATTAAGACATACCTCCTTCCTAAGTGACGGTTTGTTTTACCTTAGGCGAAGTCTATACCTACTGAGCTACGATGATTCCAATGTGTAAATGCCATGAATGTAATATCGAACATCGTTTCATTATTGTGATATACATCTGCTTGGCGTCATAGAGTGAAAACGTGATATCCATCATTTACTGATCCCGTGCAATTATTATTATTATTATTTGTTTCTTGCTTTTCACAGTCTACTTTCTGACTGGTAAGTAAGCGGGACACACGCGGGTATGTTGGCCAAGTGCGTGGCGCTTATGTAATATTTCTACAAATTAAGATGGCTTCTGACGATTCGTCATGTATCAAGTATTACGGCTTTCTGCATTTTGTAAAGACACTCATCTTCCAATTGGAGACAATGGAGCGCTTTAGTTGTCGTGTTTGGCACCGCACCAGTTGCCGAGATGATAAAGGGCACTATCCTCACTTTCTCCAAGTTCCATTGAGCCGCCATCTCATGGGATAGATTTAAATATTTCTGTATTTTATTATTATTATTATTATAGCAACTGATCACGTTTAATACACCCCGATCAAACATACTATAGTGCGATAAACACGGTGCTCCTGGATGACATGTCTCTCTCTCTCAACCACACCGTTATGAAATGAAACTCTGAATATTTTTATTGACCTGGTAGAAAAAAAAGCGTAGGAACTGTTAAGCTACATGGTTCACCTCATCATATTATCTGTAAGTAGGGTGGTGCCGAAAATGTTGGCACTTTAATAGCTTAGAGTGCGTAATCTCCTGTTTGTCAGTCAAAGGGTTTATTGTTATACAATTTTATAATGACGAGAATATCGCTTTACCCCTAGACAGTGGGGGCTCACGTAATCAAGTAATTCCTAAACCACAATCACTTATATAATTCGTAATCTAATTCGCTATGCGAACTTTCAGCAAGTCTTTAAAAAAGTCAATTTATATCTTTGTTCTTCCGGCAATCTTTTATTCATTTATATACTATTAANAATGCAACAAGAAATTCGTTAAGAGTAAATTTCAGGGTGTAATATGCAAAACCCACGACAATCCAGAGCTTATTTAGAGGCAAATGAGTGTAAATTTCAGTCCCACCAAAATGCTAAATATATGTTTTGTTTTTTTCACTTTATGTAAATAAAGCCCATTTTGATTTTGGTAAGATTCTTAAATCAGTAGCTGAGAGAAAATACTTGTCCTCTCTTTTTACTCCACCCCATGACTTCCAAAATCAGAAAAAATATGTTATCACAATGAGCTCAATTTCTGTAAGAGGGGTTTAACAAAAATATTCGAGGATGATTTTTAAGGCGAATCTGATAATACGTTTACACAAGTAAAAACAACCACAAATGTAAGGACAAATGAACAATTGAGAAGAATGTACTATTACGAACGTGTTCTTACTTGGAATTGACTCCAGCTTGTCAAGAGTGCCTCCTGTGAATCCCAAACCTCTCCCTGAGAGCATGGGCACTTTGAGGTCGAGTGCAGCCAGCGCCGGAGCGAGAACGATGGACACTTTGTCACCTACGCCCCCGGTGCTGTGTTTGTCCACAATTGGACTCCAATTCTCATCCCAGCGCAGCTGCTCACCTGTGGACGTGCAAAGAGATACATCCACGTGCACAACAATCCCTGGGGTCTATTCAATTCGAATTCAATTTGTATTTAAAACAATTCTCGGCCCTATACTCTTTTTATTGTATGTGAACGACATATCATCATCCAATCAGATTGCAAAATGGTGCTCTGATTGCTGATGACACTAATTTACTATGTAAACACGCCAATGCTCAAAAAGTTTTGTCTAACCTTTCGACTTGGTTCCATGCAAATCGTCTCATTGTAAACACTGACAAAACAGTGTCTATGTCATTTCACAATAGTATCACAAAATCTTTACCCCAGGTTTCTCTTTCTTTAAACGGAACACAATTAAAAACTGTTACAAATACAAAATTCTTAGGTCTCCATATTCAAGACAACCTCAAATGGAATTGTCACATTGACAATCTTAATTCCCAATTAAGCAAATTGTGTTACGCATTCCGAATCTTAGTTAACGCAGTTAGTCCACGTATTTCCCGTTGCGTATATTTTGCAAACGTTTACTCCCATTTACGTTACGGCATTACCTTCTGGGGTAATTCCGGTCAGAGTATTCAAACTTTCAGAATTCAGAAGAGGATAGTTCGGATAATTTGTAAATCTCACCCCCGAAACTCTTGTAAACCTTTATTCAAGGAATTAAATATCTTAACACTTCCCTGCATTTATATTTATGAAACGGTCGTGTTTGTTAAGACCGAATTACTGAAGCACCACCCTTGCTTTATACGAAACAGTCTCGTTCACGAACACTATACACGCAATAGTAGTAATATTCATCGCCCTAGAGTGTCAACCACTCTTTGCCAAAAGGGACCATACCATTCGGGAATCGTTCTATATAATTCCCTGCCCAAGAATATAAAAGATATTATGAAATTGAATATCTTCAAATCCGCGGTTAAAAACTACCTCCTGCACCAGTGCTTCTACACTGTAAAAGAATTTATTGATTTTAACAAAAGTTAAATTCGTCTTGTGCTTTATCACGCCATTGCTGTAGTACTTTTTAAACAACTTATAACAATTTCAAAAACTATTTTCTTGCATGATTGTGTTGTCTTATGGCTCATATTAATTTAGTTTTATGTGTACTCAACATTGGCACGTTTGTGTACATAAATTCTGTAGCCCCATCCTGGCCCGGGTTTTTCTCCGGTTTTCCTTCGGGTAGAGGCGGATTTATCATACAGGTTCTCTAGGCTTTGTCTAGGGGCGGGTCTATTGTAACAATAAATCGTGAATTTAGTGTTATTTCAATTTTTAAGCACTATACTCAGAATAATCTATAGTTCGATAATAACTTACATGTAATTTTTTGCTTAAAATTACAAACATATTGACATTCTATTAGTATTATAACTCGCAGCTAACTTTTTATCTTATCTAGGAATTTTTGCTGAATTTTTTGAATCCGCCTCTGCCTTAGGGCCCTTGATCGGAATTGATGGGATGGTCCCTTGCTTGCTTCCGGAGAGTAAATTAGTTTTTTTTCCCCCCCGTGGTCATACGCAGTTTGTACTGTTTTTTGACAATAAATTTATAAATTATAAACTAGCTGACCCGACAGACGTTGTCCTGTCCAAATTTCAATAACACAAAACAAAAATGAACCAAACATGACGTTCCCATCGCCAGTTATGATCGAGAGTGCATACAAAAATTATGATTTTTGCAGTTTGTCCGAATTTTCCAACTTTCCTTTGTAATTATCCCGAAAAAAAATTTCCTGAAAACTTTTCCAGGACAATAACGTAGAAAACAAAACAGAATTACGCATATCCATCGTTCGAATCGTGAGTTATGGTCTTGGGTTCATACATAAATCCCATACAAAAAAGTACTTTCAGTTTTTCCCAAATTTTTCAATTTTTTAAACTTTTTCAATTTTGCTTTCCCTAAAAACCTTATTCTGACTATCAAGAAAATTTTAAAAAATTAGCCAAATCGGTCCAGCCGCTCTCAAGTACGCGCTTTCCAACGAATAACATTAATTTTTTTAATTTAAAATAACAGATCTCTTTCGAAAACAATCCAGTTAAGTTTACCAAGACTTATGAATTATTGTTTTTTCTAATTAGTCAAAATCTCATCATATTTCTAGAAAGAAAATATTTTTATTTTGTATTTATTACATTCCTTGTATTATTTTAGGGAATATCACTCTCTTTTCCTCTGAAATTTTTTTTTCTGAATATCAAAATGCTTTTTTGTCATACTCTTGAAAAAAAACTCTTTAATACAGGGCAATTATTCTTTGTTATAAAGGACAAATAAGTTGTTTCTTTGGCAAATTGTTTTTTGTTTTTTTTAACTATACAAATTGTTTTATTATTTTTATTTTGTCATTTATTTCGGAAACTATGATGATTGAAAACATTTCAAAATTTAATATCAAACATAAGTAATAAACAAAATGGCGGTAAAAATTCGAATGGTGCACCTCTGTATATGTTATAAATATGCTTCCATCCCAAACTTTACACTTATCGCATCCGTCTCATGAAAAATTTAACAGCCTGCTTCGAAAATACATCGGTTCAAATTTATCACCATCAATCGGCTATAATAGCTGTCATTAAGTAAAATATTCATGAATTTTTAAATATTTTGCATAAGAATCAATCTCAGTAAAACCGAAAGCAGGAAGGTTAGGATGAATTGAAGTCAAAAATGAAGAAGATGGGAGACACGAATAGGGGAAAGGAGGAACAAAAGAAGTGAGGGATGAGGGAAAGTTGGAGTAACGAATGGAAGATTGGGTACATTGATAAAAACTTCAGCAACATAAGATTTTAACGGAACATTGCAATTGTTTTTCTGAATTTAGTATAGTTGATTGAAATTGTTAAATCCTTACCTGTCTCGATGATACCTTTCGTTAGTTCCATAGTCTCACTATCCGACATCCCTTGTATACACATCGCCATCAGCATAGCTCCTGAAAAATTCGAATTGACCTTTCGTTAAAACATTTCACTTAAAAATTGTTCCTCATTATACATGTCAAATAGTACGCGAAATTCATCCTACTCGAAATTTGAGTGAGTTTTCATTTAAACTGCTTCTTCTTCTTTCTTTTTCAGTTTATGACTGATTCCCTTAATTACATGTGAGACATGGATGAATAAAAATGAAGTTAGAAAGGAGGAAACAATGAATAAATAATATCTTCAGTGCAGAAATAGTATATTTACTCTCCGTAATCGAACAAGGAGTCATCCCATCTATCACAGTTCCTATGGAAAATATTGGAAAAATCACGGTGGCGATGGGATAATCACGGTGGCGATAGAAATAATTTCCACATCTATTTTGGGGACGATGTTACACGAAAAAGCATAATATATAGTTCTGATAAAAATATTTGAGAATGTAATTTGATTCCATATTTGATGCAATTTTGCCCTTTAGAAAATACTAACACTACCATTTTATAACCTTCAGGTATACCGCTTCCATTAACTAAAATTTATTTATTTGAAACAGACTATTTCAAAATTTGATGCGCACTCAATGTTTTTTATGTCACCCCATTTTTTATGCACAACGAAAAGTATCAAACTGGCAAGATAACGAACACATCCATGGCGTATATTTATTTTAAACAAACGAGCATCATACTTCGATAGCTCAGGCTCACCATTTTCTTGCTTTAGTATCATTAATGCATAACTCGTCAGTACTTACATTCCAAATTAGGAAAATAATACAAAAGTGACACAAAATGCAGTGAAGAATTTTATAATATATTATTAATTAAGAATGACTGACACTTCCAATTACTTTATTTCTTTTATAAATAAAACAAACAATTTAAAATTAGATATTTTTAGTTCATCTGACCACCAACATACGCGCCATATTTTTCTCAGTATTTTAAAACGAAATTAATGAATATTCAGTTCATAAATGAGTGATGTATGGGGAGAAGTATTTTGAACACTATTTTTATTAAATATATAGCTAAAAGATATTGAGAAAAGCATGCAAAAGCTATTACACTGGTAACATTAACCGGAATATCTCAAATTTAAGACTCTTTCCATTAATAATACTAATTATATGTACATTTTTAATCCTAATTTGTCACGTTCATTCTCGATCATTCCTAAAATAATAATAATTTATAAAACGAAAGATTATTTTCAAAGGCATCATTGGTAGACTTCGCTCAACGCGTCACGCTTCTAGCATAGACTGGTTCGACCTTGACCAAAACTGCATAGGCATGCAGGATGTTGTTACTAACGTTTTATAACTGCATGCTACCGTCGAGTATAATTCCATGGTAATTACGGATGTATAAAGAACATAAGATTTAAATCTCATTAGTGCTATTGTTATTTATCTTGGATTTTATTATTAATCACAATTTTATTAGAAATAGTTTAGGAGTTTTTTCAAGATTAGATAATAATATGAATGTGAAAAGTTATTCATCAAAAATACTTATTATCAAATCTTGAAAAAATCTTTGGACATCTTAACAAATTACCAGAGGATCGATTTACTAAAAGGTAATAAATTACGTAACCTCACTGAAAAACTCAACACCTTGGCTAAATGAAATACGAAAGGACCTCAAAAATGCAAACATAAGATCAACCAACATTTTAGAAAGAGGCACCTTCAGACACAAAGTGGACAAATGGAAAGATATATCAGGACAACCAAAACAGAAACAGTACAGACCAAAGTGGTCGGAAAAACGTGAACAAGTTTTCTCGGAAAGAATGAAAACCTATTGGAACAACAAGAAGAACCCAAAGAAAAGTTGATTGAATCATTTGCTTAATGTTTTCCACTGAGAGAATTCGAATATATATAACAACGTGGATAAGAATCAACTATTTTACACTTCAAAGGTATGAATGGTTCCATGTCCCATTCATGTCTTTGAAGTGTAAAATAGTTTATACTTATCCACGTCATTATATGCAGTTTGTAACGCTTTTTTACAATAAATTTATTAAAAATGAAATATCTGTTACAGGAGAACAGAACTTCAGTTTCTAGATAAAACTGGGTGATACAGAACCGAAGTCATATTGCAAACAACAACCCAATCCATTAAAATTGATATTCTAAAATATAATTATTTAGAGTACATGCTTGATGGTTTCTGTAGCGAAACAAAGTGAAAAATACAACATACTTGTGATGTTTGCGAATTTTTCGTCTGCGTTTTGATAGCACAACTTAGTTTGATCTACAATCTCCCGTTTTATCGTTCCAGTGAAATTGGGTCAAAGTCACGCGGCATCATAACAGAAAATGAGCAAATTTATCGAAAATTGTATGGTAGCCAAATTATAAAAATATATTCTCCGTATGGGATTGCAAAGCGTTCTCTTAGGTTGACTTGAATTAACTAAATTTAGTACCTCTATAGTATAATGTTGCAATACTATTGAATTGCAACACCGTGACAAAGTCTGGAAATGCAGTGGTAATGTCACGATTTGCATTTTGCTAAAAATTTGGTAATCAGCTAAAAATGTAGGAACCTGTCTGGTTGTGTCTAACCGAAGACTATAGCTTATCTGCTTCTATTCCCTTTTCCTAACCTTTCCTGCCGAAATTTGGAAGTCATCACACCAACCATCTACAACGAAATATTTTTCCCCGTATTTTTAAAAAAAATTGAAATTAGTGAAGTAGTATGATTAATATGATATAAAAGATAACTACCGAATATTCCAACCTGGAGTTTTTAAGTCTGTGGCACTCAGATTTAACATATTTGAGCACCAAGGCAAAATCATGACATGCACCCCTCCCCCTAAAATAGAAACAAAAGTAGATAGTTGCTTCTTACAATATTTACGGAATACTTAACAAATGATATTTTCAGTGGAGTGTAATTGAACAAATATTACATAAATACGAAATGTTATCAATTTAGTAGTACGAATTTAAAAGAAATTACAGTGAAAAGACGAGGAAAAAAGACAGAACACTGATCGCACGAAGAGAATGAGACGAAAGGAAGAACAAGTAAAGGAAGACAAGAAAATCATGAAAGCATTCAAGTTTATTCACTCCCTTTAATTGGGAATAGCCACAAATAAGAAAAAGGAGGAGGAGGAGAAGAAGGAGGAGAAGAAGGAGAAGAACCATATCTACTCACCAAGTTGACTTTCGTGCACATGACCTGAAGCTACTTCCTCACAGAACCATCGGATTTCGTCCGGTAAAAGTTCTTCACCCTTCCGCTTCTTCCGGATGACTTCCTGTATCCCTAAGGTTTCCATAGGAATTCCTTCCCAAGCAGGAGAAACGCTGTCGTCCAATCTTCGTTCACCTAATTCTACGGTTCTACCTTCTTCCCGCGGAGGAGAGAATACTCGAATGCCTTTATCTTGTTGCTTCTCCGTAGGAAGATCTGTCTTCGATCGGCAATCACAGATCACCGGCGGAACGTGTCTTCTTTTACCCGCTAATCGCCTAAACACCTCTACCATAAACGACTTCTTCTTCTCTCGCCCCTTCTCCAAGCGATTATTAGGATCGTCGCATTTCTCTGAGAGTCCAGAAGGCTCCTGGCAAGTGTCGGGCGGTCTGCTTTTCTTCCTCTTCCTCTTTCTCTTCTTCCTCCCTCCGCCCGGTTCAGTCCTGGAATCGATTTCCTTGGAATTCGATTGGCGCTCTGAAACACCACTACTTCGCGCGCCGAGTCGTGCGGACTGGTCTCCCGTTGTTGATCCTGACTCTGGGATTCCCCCTCCGCTTGCCTTGTCTCCTTCATGTGACGCCATGGTTGGTTAGAATCACATCAGATCCCCTTCTTCTACGCAATCTCTGCCTCGATAAGGCGAGAATTAAAATTCTCCTTACGTGTGATGTGTAGGTAACGAGACAAGTTTTTATCGACATTAAAATACTAAGTTAACTTAGCTTCCCCGACATTAAACTTATGAATTTTCTCAGATTTTGAGTATACATTTCAAATTTGTTTCATACAAATTGGGGTAGTTTAGCAAGTTTTGAGAAGTTTCATTTTTTTAACCTCCGTTCCTATGTTTTGCACAGTATTCAAGACATAATTCCTCCGATGATCATACCTCATGGACCATTCTGAAATTAAAATTTTCCTTCATTGTTAAGTATTCAAAACTGAAAAATTGAAAAATTACTTTTTAACCATTCTACTGTCATAAATATTGATCATGTGAAACAGTATTTTTAAGCTTGTAAATACAAGAAAAACTTACTCAACATTCCCGAGCGTAAAAAAAATCTTGTTGCAAAACATTTATATATTTTTTTCAATATTTTCGGAATATTTACAAATTTGAATCGCTCAGAAACAATTATACAAAATCCGTTGCGGGGCAATTTATTTACATTGTCTCCTTTGAGAATTAATCGTATTAAAATGAATTAAATAAATGTTTACATAACTAATATCTTTCAAGAAATAATCTCCTTTAAAAAAATACAACTCCCACTTCTTGAAATATTCTTCAGTTATTAAGCAAAATTGTTCGTAAAGTGAATTAGAAAATAAAAATCTTTTCCATGAATACTTCAAAACGAAAATACTAGCAGGAATATCACAACCACTAATATTCCTTTAAAAATGTATTTTTTAATATTTCCAAAACAATGAAAAGTTTTTGATATAGAGACCCATAATTTTTTTAAAAAGAGTAATTAGTTATGAAGTATAATTTTATGTATTCTATTGGAACGAAATCAACAGGGGCACCTTCAAGATGTTTTCCTCTTATCCTCCCCTAAATTCACGGAATCATTCCATCGAAAAAGCTTTCCTCTCATCAATAGCCCAGTCCGACTTGGCTGTTGGGTGGGGGAGTTTCTTAAGCTGACCTACCGGGCGATCAAAGTGTGCAAAAACGTCTCAAAATATATGGTCCAAAACTCACGATTTACTCGATGTTGTTAAAAAAATGGTTGAAGTTATGAACTTTTTATGGATTCTCCTTGGTTTATTAATTTTGTTGTTCTCCACCAAAAATATTAGAATTTTACGAGCAAATAAGATATTTTTATCGTTTGCAGTTAGTGTTTTAATCAAAACTTTGTTTCTAATTCATGAATAACATTTTCATTAGCATACGTTTAACTAATATCATCATCCCCCAGAATAGTATAAGGGCGCCTTCGCTGGCTTTAAAGCAACGATAATATAATAGTCGGTACGTAGGACTAGAAACCAACGATGACAAAATTCCGAAAATTCTGTGGCATCAGAAAACTGCATTTTTTTAGTTATTCATGAAAAATTCTTCCCCCCCCTTAATGGAGACATGTAGAAGCTGGACACATTCAACAAGAAGTACAGATGAGGGAATATGATATACGAAACACAATCGACTTCTCTGACCTTGGATTGTGTTATGTTCATTTAAAACAGTAGTGGAGTAAAATAAAATTTTAATTAAGTTTTCTAATAAAGATCTGTTAGTCTAAATAAAGTTTTCCAAACTCAATAGTTACTCATAGCAAGAATAACGACTTAATAATGACCATACCTAGGTGGATTGTCAAATTCTACTGTTTTGCAGAATGTCCCTTTTTTATTATTTTTATAATCTGGTTACTTTAACCTAAAAAGATAAATTATGTCTCTGTAAAGACGATTTACGACAAGTATGTGAAAAACACTAACTTCTGTGTTTCATCCAACAAAAATAGTTTCTAATAGCGGAATTTAGTGATTCTTTCTTAAATTTTTCATTGATGTTTTAGGAAGTGCTACTCATTAATGTTGGTGGTTTGGACTTTTGGTGTATATTGTATTTTATGCGTATTTATCTTCTACTGATCTGGGTGACTGAGCTCTAAAGGATAAAAATTGTATACGTATTTTAGTATTTTGGTGACGTTGTACCATAAATATCGTTAATGCTATTCAACAGTATTTTTTCCGTCACCCAATTCAAAGGAACTCATAGTTTCATCGGTCAGCGGCGGATCCAAGAGGAGGGGATCTTTTTCATCGCAAAACACTTCTATTCTGCGAGTTTTATCAAAATCGTTTCAGCTGTTTTCGAGAAAAAAACATCAGGACTTGCCCCGGTGCGCCCTCCTATTTAGGTACATAATATTTAATTTTAATAATTAGAATAAAATTTAATTTTAAAATATTAATTCAATTCAGTCCGAGAATACTTGGACTAAAAAGAACAAAGTAATATAACAAAGATCGATAGTTAATTTGATCAATAGTCTAAATAATCAGACCAAATATTTTTCAGCGATATTAAATCATTGAAAATAATCTATATATTTTAACTTTAACTGGGTAGAAGTCAATGAAAACGTGAAACAATTTATAGAAGAATGTCGGTCAGATAATCTTGCGACGAAACGGTGGACCATGTCACAAGCAACTTATATCTGCCGCATCATACCGCATGGAAACATCACTTTTCTTTTATGACTCGCTAACTTGTAATGACAAGACTCGAAAACTTTTTTGTTTTTGTGCATTGAGTTCTGTAATGGAAAATCTATTTCAATCTGTCTCCAGTCTGGTTTTAACGATTGGAGACATGTTCATCAAAGAGAACAAGAACATGAAAATTCTAAGAACCACATGGAATCTGTTAAAGTATTTATGGCACTTAAACGCAAAAAGGAAGTGCATGATTTGTTGTTTCCAAATCAGTTAGTGAAAGGGAAGCAAAAAGTAAAAGAAAGGAGATGGATAATTGAAATAGTGGTAGATGTTCTAAAGTTGATTGGAATGCAATAACTGCCCTATCGAAGATCCTTAGCATCAGCAAACGAGATTATCAACCACGGAAATTTCTGTGAAATTATTCTTCTGCTAAAACAGTACATCCAATCATAGAAAAACAGATTGACAGCATGAATAAACAAAGTAAGGATATTCATGAAGAGCAAGAGATGAGTAAAGTGAGAGCAAAGTGGTTGGAAGTGGCAGTTTAGTTACATTTTCGACAAAAACTCTATTTAAAAAACTCTATCTACATTATCTCGAATAAAAAAACGACTTATCATAATTCATGCACTTTGATCACTTTATAATAACATGAAATATCCTATGATCATCTACAGGTTTTAAGCTTCCTTTCCGACGAATTTCATCAAGTGTAATGTAATTTAGATGACTCATGACAAACTGATAAGTGCACTTCACATTCCAAAAACATTTAATGAAGGATTAATAGTGAAAAGTAAGATGGTAGGTACTTGACAGTGTAATTTCTGTAAGGAAATGAATCATTCTAATAATTTCACTCAATAAGTGACTAAAATACATCAATTTATTATTTTCGTATATTTATATGATATACGTGACAAATTATGACATGAAAATGAAATTGCTCTTATCAGAACCTCCCACAGGCATTCTGTATTTTTCATCCACAATCTGTACAAGAGAATATATTTATATAAAATTATCATTTGTTCAATGTAGATTGCTTAATTAGGAAGTAGTAATTTAGAATCATCTTTTTACGTTGGTGGTATATAATTTGTTCAAAACAAATTTATTCTAAGTATTACATATGATCCTGCAAACTTGATAAACGAAGTGTATACAGAATACAAGAACACCTAATTATCAACTAAAGATTCCTCCAGGTGTGTCTAATTGTATTCTTTTACTAACTGAAAAGAATAACAATATAAAAATGATTAATTCTAAAATTGTAAAATTATGTTTATTTTGAATTACCAAAAGAAATTTCAAAAAACCTGAACTCAACTTCAGTCATTTCAAAATTAAAATGGCCAAGACATGAAAGAAATATATACAATTACTGAAACTCTATGGGGGTAAGATGAAAGTGAAATAGTAAATTTTGTCAGCGATAAATGAGGAAGGAGTAGTGCCTTCCATTCTCAGGGATAATTTAACTTACTTGAGAACACTTGAGAACGAATGTTTGAGATTAGGTCATGGTCATTGATAAGATAAGGCATACGACCTCATTGGTTAAGAAAGATCAGGGTTTTGACATTTCTAATGGTTCTACTTACCTGTATGATACAAGTAATTCCACGGAGAGCAAAAAACGGAACGGAAACAATTACATGTTCTGGAGAGGGAAATGGTTCGCGTTGTACTAGTTAGAACTGTGAGAATGGTAATTCTAAGGAGTACATTTCATTTTTGTACAACATAAACTGGGAAATCGATCTTATTTTGAAAACTTTATTTCACTACTCATGCTTTCAAGAATAGGAAACAAAACCAACTAGAAATCCTGGAAACGACACTACTTCCGAATACAAATAAGAGTATCAGAATTAAATCGATTGTAAATTCCATCGCGCCGAGTACGGTGCCATGCCACAAGACGAGATAATTTAACGATAATAACGACCTATTTCGAAGAAGAAAAAAAATTAAATGCTATAGAATATACAATTAATATTATTATGTTTATCGCATTGCTCAATATGTTCTTGAAGTTTTGTAATTAATTGGAACTTCGTCAATCTTTAAAATATCAAAAACGAGGGAATGTGACAAAACGTATGCTTGGTAACTATGTTCCACAGTTCCTATATTCAACAATCCTGAACCAGTGTCTCAATAAATAGAAAATTCTCCAATTTAACAGGTTATATTTACGTTATAATTTAAACAGAATTTAATAAGAATTAAAAGTAATAAGTTATAATTTCAATAGTCGTTTGGGCATAGCTGTAAAACATCATCTGTCGTATGTATTTCATTAAATTTTTAAAAAAAAATTTTTTAATTGTCAAAAAACAGTACAAACTGCGTATGACCACGTGGAGAACAATAAACTAATTTACTCTCCGGAAGCAAGCAAGGGACCATCCCATCAATTCCGATCAAGGGCCCTAAGGCAGAGGCGGATTCAAAAATTTCAGCAAAAGTTCCTAGATAAGATAAAAAGTTAGCTGCAAGTTATAATACATATATAATGTCAATATGTTTGTAATTTAACGCAAATATGTTTGTAAATTTACATGTACAAGTTATTATCGAACTATAGATTATTCTGAGTATAGTGTTTAAAAATCATAAGAGTTGAAAAAAAACTAAATTCACGATTTATTGTTGCAATAAACACGCCCCTAGACAAAGCCTAGAGAACCTGTATAAGAAATCCGCATCTAACCGAAGGAAAAACGGAGAAAAACCCGGGACAGAATGGGGCTACAGAATTAATGTACACAACCGTGCCAAAGTTGAGTACACATAAAACTAAATTAATATGAGCCATACGGCAACACAATCATGCAAGAAAATAGTTTTTGAAATTGTTATAAGTTATTTAAAAAGTGCTACAGCAATGGCGTGATAAAGTACAAGACGAATTTAACTTTTATTAAAATCAATAAATTCTTTTACAGTGTAGAAGCACTGGTGCAGGAGGTAGTTTTTAACCGCGGATTTGAAGATATTCAATTTCATAATGTCTTTTATATTCTTGGGCAGGGAATTATATAGAACGATTCCCGAATGATAAGGTCCTTTTTGGCAAAGAGTGGTTGACACTCTAGGGCGATGAATATTATTACTATTGCGAGTATTGTGTTCGTGAACGAGACTGTTTCGTATAAAGCAAGGGTGGCACTTCAGTAATTCGGTCTTAACAAACACGACCGTTTCATAAATATAAATGCAGGGAAGTGTTAAGATATTTAATTCCTTGAATAAAGGTTTACAAGAGTTTCGGGGGTGAGATTTACAAATTATCCGAACTATCCTCTTCTGAATTCTGAAAGTTTGAATACTCTGACCGGAATTACCCCAGAAGGTAATGCCGTAACGTAAATGGGAGTAAACGTTTGCAAAATATACGCAACGGGAAATACGTGGACTAACTGCGTTAACTAAGTTTCGGAATGCGTTACACAATTTGCTTAATTGGGAATTAAGATTGTCAACGTGACAATTCCATCTGAGGTTGTCTTGAATATAAAGACTAAGAATTTTGTATTTGTAATAGTTTTTAATTGTGTTCCGTTTAAAGAAAGAGAAATCTGGGATAAAGATTTTGTGATATTATTGTGAAATGACATAGACAGTTTTGTCAGTGTTTACAATGAGACGATTTTCATGGAACGAAGTCGAGAGGTTAGACAAAACTTTTTGAGCGTTGGAGTGTTTACATAGTAAATTAGTGTCATTAGCAAAAAGAACCATTTTGCAATCTGATGTGGATGATGACATGTC
>NNCF01125962.1:1067253-1084253 GCA_002313205.1 Laupala kohalensis | reverse complement strand
TTGGCGTGTTTACATAGTAAATTAGTGTCATTAGCAAAAAGAACCATTTTGCAATCTGATGTGGATGATGACATGTCGTTCACATACAATAAAAGGTGTATTGGGCCGAGAATTGAATCTTGGGGTACTCCGCAAGTAAGTGGCTTTGTTTCTGAAAGACAACGCTCAAGTATTTTATTTTTAGTATAGGATATTTCTACTTGTTGATATCTATCTTTTAAATAAGAAGTTAGCCATTGATGTGGAAGTCCACGAATGCCTAAAGAATGCAATTTGGTAAGGAGAATTCCGTGATCGATGACATCGAATGCTTTGGATAAGTCAAGAAAAACACCCTGAGGATTTTCTCCACGGTCTAGAGATGTGGTAACATCGTTTAAGAAGGAAAATATGGCGCATGTAGTGGAAAAGGATTTCCTTAAACCGTGTTGATCGTCAGAGAGAATGTAATTTTTTGATACAAAATCTAGAAGCGCTTATAGAACAATTATTCTAGGATTTTTGAGAAAGTGGGTAGTAGAGATATTGGTCGGTAATTTCCAATAATGAGTTTGTTTCCTTTCTTGTGTAAAGGTTCCACTTTAGCTCTCTTAAATATTTTAGGAAACACCCCTTCCGATAAAGAAATATTAAAAATATTTATGAGTGGATTTAATATAGCATGGGACGAAAATTTAACAATAAACTCAGGTATATCATCTACGCCTGTTGAAAATTTGTTTTTTAATGAGTTGATGATTCTCATGACTCCACTGGCGTTAGTTTCGGAAGTAAACATAGAATTGGGTACGTGGGTGAATATAATTGGAGGACATTGATTTGGATATATTGAGTTCGTTATTTTACCAACTTCTGAGAAGTGAGAATTAAACAAATTTGCTATGTCCTGAGGATTTGTTACGATTTTGCCATCGTTTAGTAAAGAAACATTTTCTTCGCGGTTTTCAGATGTTGACGTGTAATTTTTAACAATATTCCACATGGCTTTCATCCGGTTGTTCGATTTTAGTATATGCCTGTCGTTTTAAAAAACGCTTTAAAAAATTCCTTACACCTACACAATATTTTGTTTCTATCGCGTCCATGTGTCATTCTCTCCCTCCCGCATAATCCATTATCATCTCTTTTTTTCATTTAAGGCTTGCTCTCATGAGGTGGGAAACACGGAATTTTCCGCGATGAATATTCCGCCGCACAAATTTTCACCAAGTACCATCGAACGGGTCGAAAAAGTCCACAATGGAATTTCCATCTTATTTCTTACGTTGAGAGTTGGCAGAATTTCTGATACGTATATTGTGATACATTCTGATGATAATCATAAAATATAATAACGTGGAAATTTTTCTCAGTTTTTATATAAAGATATAAGAAGCAATGAATACGTAAACACAGTATACTCGTATTCGCGACAATGGTATTATTTCGTATTATTTTTAATGATAAATATGACTTGAAAAATCTAAACCAAATATTTCTTTTCAATAAAGCATATAAGCATTTGGTTACGCACTTACTTAGTCATGTATTAAATAATAGTCAATTGTTATTAGACGAACGTAGTGGTGTACGCTGTATTTTGACAAGATTGGAAATGCAACCTTCACATGAGAAAAAGCGTTTAGACGGACCCCACGTTTAGACGGACTGAAATGCTTCTGCCTTGAACTGAAAATCTAAAATAACCTATCATTTGAAAATCAATACGAGTCGAGTTAGTCCGTTGGAGTTGGACAAAAAAATAACTAAGAAAAATATTAGCATCTGCTCTTTATATTGCTTTTTTACATTCGATTTTCTTTGTCCTTTGATGAACAGTATTTTGGACGCAAGGCTAATGTAATCGCTCGGTGGACTAGCAAGACTCTTACTTTCCTTCTTTGAGTTCCTGAGAAAAGACATTTTTTCAAATGCCAAAATGTAATCAAATAGTTCCTACCATGTTCTGGATATTTAGGGTTTATAACCTATCATTCACTATGTGCATGCAACGTATCTATAAAAACATAATTTACAAGCTTGGTTAATAATATTTCTCTTAAATTTTGTAACACTTTTCTAAAGAGAATTATTTTATTTCCTATTCGTCAAAGAAGTTACAACACTTTGGGTACTCCACGAGAGGAAAATAACTAAAGCAATTGAGGCATGAATTAAAAAGGTAAATGTAAAAGGAAAAGGTGCCAAAAAGAAATATTATTTCGCGAAAAACATTCTCCTTGGCATCGCTAATGCTGTGGTAATCAATGTTCTGTTGATAGTTTAATTGATATAACGGTCAAAAGCGCGAGCGTATACATCGTCGAACGGCTAACATGTATTATACAATAACAAACGGGGAAATCGAAATAATATAAATTTTTTAATATTTTTTAAATAATTCTTCGCAACTCCCGGCATAATGATAGGTATAAGGGCTTGCACATACATTCTTTTGGGTACTATCCATGGAATTTTATTATTGTCACCGTTAGTTACATCATCAAACAAGTAAACTTTGATGGGAGGTTTTTCACATTTTTTCATAATCAACTATAGAGTTTAATCCGATTTTTGTGTCTCATGTAAAGGTAACTGTTTGGTAATTTTTTTTTTTTTCATTTTCATGCCTCGATTATTTATTGTTGATTAGTTCTCGTTTATTATCGTCTTGTACTTTATCACGCCATTGCGGTAGTATTTTCACAATAACTGATCACAAACATGCAGGTAAGTTTTGAAATTGTTTTGTGTCTTATTATTCATATAAGTTTAGTTTTATATGTACTCATCCTTGGTACGGTTGTGTAAATTAATTATGTAGCCCCATCCTGGCCCAAGTTTTTCTCCAGTCTTCCCTCGGGTAGAGGTGGATTTTTTATACAGGCTATCTAGGTTCTTTTCTAGGGGCGGCGTCTATTGAAATAATAAATCTCGAATTTAGTGTTATTTTAATACTTACGATTTATAAACATTACTTTCCGAATAATCTATAGCTTGATAATAATGCGTATTTCAGAAATAACTTTTTAGTTTCATTCAAAACAAATTTGTTGGTCTTCTTTTATTCGTTGGCCCTTGTTCGAAATTGATAGGATGGTCCCTTGTTTGCTTCCGGAAAGTAAATTATTGTCATTTACATGGTCACACGCAGTTTGTAACTGTTTTTTTGACAATAAACTTATTTATTTATTAGGTGACATATATGGCATAATTTTCGTGCAATAAACGATGCGACTACCCATGAAGAATATTATAAAACAAGACAATTTCAGAATTTCGACTTGTGTTCACATTTAGAAGTTAGCGATTTAAATAAAAAAAAGATTCACTGTTATGAATTATAAAATCTTCACTTATTAGACGTCGCTTTAATTTTCCCAAACAGAAATATATGAAAAAGAATGGGGAAAGAGAAACGAAAGTTCCGCAAACTTCTCTCTGGAACACGTAAACAAAAAAAAAACAAGAGAGTTAGCGACAGCAGATGAAGTTCGCGACAAAGAATGTGGTGAGGTGGTGAGAGTATAAGTTCAACGTATCCTCTCCCTCCACTATTTTCTCCATCCTCCACTCCAGTTCCATACTCCGCTTTGCTCCTTCCACAGTGAAACAGGCATCAGCAGGCATTTACGTCACTGCACGTTTCATAGCATTCGCTTTCCAGCAGCTGCCAGCAGCGAACGGCAATAGTTACATCGAGGGTACACGCTCATACGAGATATCGGCATATCTGACGTGCGTGATTTCTTTGTTGCTTGTTGCCGATTCAGTTCTTTTGGTTCGTGGATTCGGTGTGGATCCCGCGAAATTGGAAGTTGTGATTTGGTCAGATTCCATTTGACTGTGCTTTTGTTATATCTCACTAAAATAATGTCTGGAAACGAGCCTCAAGTTAAGAAAACCAATTTATCGTCATTGGGCCAGTTAAAATCTTTCACCACTGTCGTTGCCGATACTGGTGATTTCGAAGGTAATTTCTCTTGTTTGTTTTCAATGTGCTCTTTTGCATTATTTTACTTCATTTTAGTTTCTATATTTTATTTTATAATTCTAAGTTACCGGTAGTACGTTTTAACGGTTGCCTGTAAAGGGTAATAAGTGTGGTTTAACTGAAGCGCGTGGTGTGTTATTTAGCGTATTGTTTGAGAGGTATCATTTTTCTAGACATCAATTAATCACTTTAATAAAATTTGAGTGAAAGTTATTTCTTTGCAACTCGTGGTTATGAGGAATATACTGTATACCGATGAATGACATTTCAAGGTTATTAAGAAAAGCGCATATCATTGTCTGTCTGTTCCTTGCTTTTTTAATAATATTTAACATTTTGTATTTGTTTTTAGCCATGAAACAATATAAACCAACTGATGCCACTACAAATCCTTCTCTTATGTTATCTGCTGCAAATATGCCCCAATATAAACATTTAATTGAAAAATCTGTGGAATACGGCATTAAATCTGGAAGGCATGTATTATTTTCTGTGATCCAAATTTTATTAGTTTAAATGTATTAAATTTTTGCAGTACACTGTTGCTGGAATGATTGTGAAATTTATCTCGTTGTGTCATGTCCTTGACTTCATTGCACTATTCACTTCTGATAGAACTTGATGATATGCATGTAATCTATTAATAAAAATTAATTGTATGTATCCAATATTGAATTTCAGAATATTAAAGTTAAATTTATTCTTCTTTAATATTGTTATAATCATATTTATTTACAGTACTCTTGAGGAGCAGTTGCAGAACACTTCTGACAAACTTTGTGTTCTGTTTGGTACAGAGATACTAAAAATTATACCAGGTCGTGTTTCTACTGAAGTTGATGCGAGGTAAGCTGAAGTTAACTAGGAAGTGATATACTAAGTGTAAATGATCAGTGATGCTGTGGAGAAATCTGTGGCCTTGTTTTAATATGAAAGTGAGTTTGTTGCACTCTCTTGCTTTTGCCTAAGGCAGTCAGGCTTGACCTACTTCATGCACATCTTAGTTGTGAGAAATATATTATTGTCTTCAAAGGAATATGTAATTTCAGATTGTCTTTTAATAAGGAAGCAAGTATCAAGAAAGCAAAAAAACTCATAGCATTATATGAAGAACATGGAATTGCCAAGGAAAGAATACTCATTAAATTGGCTTCTACTTGGGAAGGAATTCAAGCAGCTAAGTGAGTTCTATTGTAACTTCAATAATCATTTTCTCTTACTTTTGTTGATATATTATAAACTTTGAGAAATTGATTTGTACACAATGAGAATTGTAACTTTCAAATCAAACCTATAAATATAAATTTATTTTTGGGTGACCCAGACTTCTTTCCGAAAGCTAATTGTATTGGGCATGTTCTATGATGAACAAGTATTACAACATTCTTCTAGGTGGGTATTCAATTGACATTACCAAAACGTTGTTTGTCTTTAAATTTTTAATTTTTCTTATATATTTCACATTGTTTAGTTGTTAACACTTCAATTAGCATTATTTTATACAGATGACATGTTTTAAATTGACCAAAGACAAAATTTGATTGAGAGGGAGTTGCGAGGATTCCCCAAGCTGAGTGTTTGAGGCAATCGGCACTGTCTTTCCAAAAATTAGAAAACTCTACTAATTGAGTTGGAAATCGAAGTAGTATTCAGCTTCCTCAGGTGTCACTCAATTCTACATGAAAACTTTTCAAACTGCTCTATTCTTCCAACCTCCAAAGCAGAATATTTTTTATTTTTTAACAGTGGGTGGTGCCAAGACTAAAAATTTTGTGCGGGTGTGGGCATTTAACTGCAGCACCCAAGTGCTATCTCAAATAATGAGTTTATGTCCCGCGAAAAATGTTCATTATGTTAGATATCGTTCTGCAGCCCTCATTTTTGTTTTGCGACAATGTCACACCATCACTCGGTGTTCTGCTTTAGGGCTTTCAACTAAGCTTATATTTCTCCAATTGTGGTGCACAGAAAGTATCTTTACTTTCTCTTATTTAATTTGTTAATTTAATGCATTTATTACTTTATCTTCACAAGATTGAACTACTCTGCTCAGAAACAAATGAGAGATTCTGTATTGGAAAACTGTTTGGAATTGTATTGAAGGCCAGACTACTGAGTACAATAATCAATGTAGCATCCACTACATTTATCTGACTAGAACAACATTTTTGAAATTTTATTATTTATATATTATATTACATTAAGGTAAACTAAGCGCTAAGTGCCTAACCAAGAAAATAAAACCAAAATGCTGTGGTCCATTGATCATCCTGACTGTTAAAAGTGGTCCTAAATGAAAATGTTTTATGCCAAGCTTTTGAGATTGCCTCTTTTTTTTGTGAAATTTTTATTGACCCTTTGGTGAAATATTCTGGTACTTTTGTAATTTTCAAAGGAATTCCTGATATTTTGTATCTCTAGGAGTTGGAGTGTAGTAATTGTCTTCCTTTTTTTCCTCAGAGAACTTGAAGAAAAATATGGAATTCATTGTAATCTGACTTTATTGTTCTCGTTTTGCCAAGCTGTAGCTTGTGCAGAAGCTGGAGTCACATTGATATCTCCTTTTGTTGGTCGAATTTTAGATTGGTATGTTGCCAATACTAACCAAAAAAGCTATGAAGGCACTGAAGATCCTGGTGTTCAGTCAGTGACAAAAATTTACAAATACTATAAGAAATTTGGATATAAAACTGTAGTTATGGGTGCATCTTTTAGGAATGTTGGTAAGTAGAGTAAATTTTTTTAAATGTTTCTTGTTATTTAATTCTAATAAGTTGTATTTTTTAATATTATGTGGATGTCTAGGAGAAATTCGTGCTCTTGGTGGCTGTGATCTTTTGACTATCAGTCCCAAACTCTTGCAAGAATTGGAATCTAGCCATGAGGAAGTCTATGAAGTACTGACAGAAAAATTAGGTTTGTCATTTAACCACTCCCCACATTATTTTATCATTAGTGTTATATTATTATTGTTAATATTAGTTAGAAAGTTTTTTTTTATATTTGTACATGGTTTGTTTCTTAGCTCGAAAATCTGATCTTGAGAAAATCACTTTGGATGAGCCTGCTTTCCGATGGATGTTAAATGAAGATCAGATGGCCTCAGATAAATTGTCAGATGGTATTCGTAAATTTGCCGCAGACCAGAGAAAATTGGAGATAATGTTGAAAGAACAAATAATTGCTAAAGCAAAGTGAAGTATAATGACTGATTTTTAATGGGGGACCAAGGCTGTGCTACAAATTATTTTTATGGTGTGTTGTTACATACAATTTTAATAAAAACATGCCTCTTATACTTGTCTTTGTCTTTTGTATTGATTCCTTATGTATGGCATTTCTGTAGTTATTTTTCACTGCCAAATATAAAGAGTATTGAAAGTTAAAATACGTGGGAATGAAATCTATTACATCAGGTGGGGTTGGAATTTTAAAGAAATTTAAAAAAACTACTTATTTTTGTCATATTGGATAGTGTCTAGAAGTAGGAACTTAAAAATCTTGCCTCACCCTTTTAGCAACTTTTCAGTCTCTGTAGGGGGAGAAAACAAACACATGATGGCACATTGTGTACAGACTCAGTGTTTGAACCCTGATTATCTATTTTTAATTTAACCCAGGAATTTATTGTTAGGTGATAAATCATGTGCCAGCACTGCTTTGTTCTGTAACTACTTAAGCTTCTTGAATATAAAGTAAATTTCAAATTTACCTTTTCATTTTTTATCTCATTAACTTGTATTTGAGGAATAATGGAAGAAGTCTCTCATCATAATTGAATTGATATGAAACAATAGGTAAGGTGCTGTGAGACTGTTTTTAAATGAACTTCCATTGGTCCCTTGAATTTATAAGAAATAATCTTTCAACAAGTTCTGGTTGGAAGCTTTTAAAAAGTTAAAACTTCCTCATTACTGAATCATGTAACTATAGTTGTTGATGAGCCCTTAAAGCCCCACAAAAAACAAACAAACTATAAGGTCTTTACTGATCAGAATTTATACTTGGAGAATAAGAAATGTAATTTTATCTGAATGAGAGTTGTAATGTACACTTAAAAACATCTAAAATTCTATCAAATTCAATCCCAAGCATTTAATTTTTCTATTTTTGTTTTTTTTAGTAATTTTGACTTATTTGGTTAAAAGTGTAAGAACTATAACTGGGTGTATTGTCTCGTGCAGTAAGCTCTTAATATACATACAAGGTATTATATAATCAGATGAAATGCAAGGAATAATGTTATTTAACTTTTCTGTCATTGATTTTCAAAATCTTATTATTTTAGTGTACTTGTAAGTTGGGCAACATTATGTTTAGTACTAGTTTCTTAAAATTGATCTGTAAGTTTGTTCTTTATTGATATACCCCCAATACAAGACAATTTTTGTGGGTATATAAAACTTTAATATGAAAAGCATATTTTCCTAGATACCTTATGGACAAATATTTTAACAATTACTTCAATAGTGCAAAAATTAACTAATTTTTATTGGAATTTCTTGGGTAGTTGTCTTCCTTTTTAACTTAGCTTCTTGTCCAGGAGAGAAAAGGTACATTCAGTTCTGGTATTGTTGGGTTAAATGGACATGCATACCAAATAAAATAATGTAATTTTGAAAAACGTGAATAGTACCCTTGGTTCTCGTGTGTGGCACTAGAATTCATACAATAAATGAAGAAAAAACGTGAAAATGAAGGATGGAAACAAATATTTTTCATGATCTACAAGAATTATAGTTGTTTTTGAAGAGTAGTTTTCACAAAATGGAAATTTCAAGAGTTAAAAATCTTAAAATATTGTATATTTCAACATAATGGAACAACAGATTAATAAATAACAATTTATGATCTTTTATGGACAATTAAGGTATATATTGTGCTTTTAAAAATACACAACATTTCGATTCTTGATTTGAATCATCATCAGGTGATAGAAATTACAAGAAATCAATTTTATTGCAGTATTTTACCCAATTTTGAAATTAGGTTGAGTTTTGATTTTCCAGAAAGATGTTGGCTAGAGTATTTTTGAAATAAATTAGCACCAATTGTAGCTTCATGTCAGTTCTCTAGTTATATACATGTAGTAAGCATGAAAATGTAACAATTATACTACCAACTGTGCCTGGTAATGTTGGAAATTTCCTGTAAACTTATATATAATTACAATTCCTTCTTGCAAGAAAATTCAGTATAAATGTGGGGGAACGGGCACTTCAAAATTTCTTGTAAGAAAAACATTTCTTTCCTCATTTCTGTATTTGTTTTTGAATTGGTGTCCAGAAGGATTAGATTTTTAAAAAAGAGAACTATGGACAGGCACCACGAAAGGTATGTTTATATAAACTATAGCATACAAACAGGATTATGGTTGATGTAAAATAAATTTTAGCAGGAAGGGTTATGTTGGAAAATATTGCATCTTTCAAATTTTGGTTGAGTCATTTTAAATTTTGACTTCCAGCAGAAAGACCTTATTTTTGTTCCAAATATTGTGGTAGGATTTTCTCAGCCAATAGTGCTGTTCTAGAAATATATTCTTTTAAATTAATTTCTCCAACCATTTTAACATTCAATATATTAAAAATATCAAAGAAGGTCATATTATTAAACATATCAAGCTATCTATTTCAATTACACATTTCTAGAATAATATTTCAATTTTGGAGTTAGGGACTGAGAGGATTATTCACAGATTCTTCATTTTACTAATTTATGTAAATAAGATCATTTTTCTGAAGTATAGGTATTCTATTTAAATTTATAATTCTGCTCAATCCACTCTAAGACAACCCAAATAAAATGTTTACATGAGAGGAGTGAATTTATCTCCTATTGCGTTCTATACGTTTCCTGGAAAACCTTTATTCCTGAACTAACTATTTAGATATTCTTTCAAAAATGTATATCTTAAGTGAAATTTTCATATACATATAAAACACACAATTTAATCAAATTGTAATATGTGAATTTAGTTCTCTGTTGTGTTTGATTAATTTCTTTTTATTGCTTTGGAAATGTCCCAGAATAAATTACATAATTTGGATTGCTTTTTGGTGTTTGTATAAAATCATAAAAATCATCTGAGAAAAAGTTGTCATCTGTATAGTTTCATGATTCATTTTGTTGGAATTGTGGAATGGCATGTAGTGCACTTATGTAGTTGTTTAAACCTTTTTTTTTCACCCTTTTGTTTCTAGTTTGGTTTCTTAAAATCTCCATATGTAAACATGAAATAGAAAACATGGGTTTACAACATATTGAATGTAGGGTCATGTGCATTTTATTGTGGTTTAGCAATGTGTTATGCCATTTTTCTTTACACCATGTGAAGTAAATGGCCCCTTATTTAGAAACTGCATTCATTTCCCATGAATATTGTCTTCTTTAAATTTCATCTAGTTACAGTAACAGGTGTTAACTGTGTGTAGTACTTTCTTGGCATAAAAAAATTAGTCCTTGATTGGAATTGATCTGAGACTTATAAGAGAACATTATACGTTTTATTGACAACTAGTTGGTTTCTATAAGGTATAGTGTTCATGAGAGAGGGGTAGAACTTTTGGTAGGAAATAGTATGATAGAAGTGATGATAATGGGAGAACACACCTGTAAGTCTATTCAAACGAAACTATTCAAACAGTAAGAATGACTACAATTGTGGTAAATGTGTGTGTGCAATATGCAAGGAAGGACAGGAAAATAAATAAATTTATTGTCAAACAAATCAGTACAAACTGCGTATGACCACATGGAGGACAATAAACTAATTTTTAAGCATATGAAAGAAAGATTGACCAAGTATCATGATGTGGAATGAGTGATTCAAATTGTTGGGGGATATGGTTGGTATTGAAAGAGGAAAACGATTGGAGAGGATAATACACAAGCTCCAGCTATGTATTTGCATTGTTTCTGGGATGTTCACATTCAATACGGACAATGGATGGTCAATTATTGTCATAACTCTACTACCAAGGTCCACAGATGATATATTGGAAGAAAGGTGGATGGTGACTATATGTGTGGTAATGGAATGAAACTGAGAGATTGAGTTAGAGAATTCTTTATTATAATAATCTGGTCTACCACAACACACAGTACTGCACATACTGACCAGTATCTGACTCTGTTACTAGTTAGTACCAGGCTAGTCCCCACTAGGAGCAAGACATGCCACAGTGTACCAAACATTATTACTAAAAATAGAGGGGTGTTCCAAAATTACATCACCCTCTCCTTGCACCAAATTATAAATTACATTGAAAATATACTTGACTTTACCAATCTACAGGGAGGTGGCTTGCCTTTATTTGCTCTGTTGGAACGTCTGGGCTGGTTACTGTCATCAGTAGTTGTACTGTTTTGGATGTGAGCCTCATCACATGTTTGTGATAGAGGTGTATTAAGGGTGGGTTTCTCCCCGCCCTCTAGAGTTGTTGTTCCCCCTTCTGGAAGGTGGGGCAAGTCCCTACAGATGGTTCTTGTATCGTCCCCTGGCGGAAACCAACTTGTTAACCGTTGCTGTACAGTCCTCGGTCCTTTGTCGTTTGCATGCTTCCTCCTCTTCTATTTGGAGGACACTAACACAGAACGCCTCAAATGTCTCTTCCGTGTTTGATCTGGTGTTATACAACCGATCTCTTACCTTCTCCAATCTGGCACCGAACAAAAGCTCGTTCTTTAGTTTCTGTCGGAGAGTAGTCCCTTCAAATCCACATTTCCGGGCAGCAGCTTGCAGTTTAAGGATGAAATCCGCCTGGTTCCTGAAGGTGATTGTACCAACTGCATGAATTCCCGGTCTTCGAAATAGGTCAACGCCGCTGGTCTATAATGGCATTTTAAGAGTGTCTCCAATTCTTGAAAAGATTTTTCTTTAGAAAGATTAGGGCGACATAACTTAGCCAATATTGCCTTGAGCTCTACTGAAAGGGAATTTGATAACAGGAGCTTGTTTCGCGTCTGCCCTGATACTGTTTCGTCCATCAAGTGTTCATTTAGTTCGCAGAGTTCGTCATGCCTTGTAAAGAGGTCCAGTATAGTCTCCTGTTTCGGGTCAAATGGAGCGAGGGTTCCTAACAGCCCGAGTGATTGGGTGGTAGCCATGTTGCGACGGTCGCGGTTAGCGGAAACCTAGTGTTCGGCTTGAGCGTCTATTTCTAGTTCCCTTGCAAATTTCCGCGATACGTATCTGCTAGCATCAACAGATCTTCTCTGTTAATAATAACCTAAATTTAGCACAATACACTGTAGTCACTACTTGTGTAGGTGCTTCGTCCGTCGAACCCGCGCAAACTTTCACTTACTTTTTTGAGGCATTTACTGAATTTTTCTGAAACACCGTTTAATTTAACCCGTTTCGTCGCCGGTATGGTAATCGAATGAAACTCAGAGAGAGTCAGTTAGAGAACTGTTTATTATAATAAACTGGTCTACCTCAACCCACAGTACTGCACAATTCGAACAGTATCAGACTACTACTTACCAGGCGCGTCCCCACTAGGAACAGGACACACTAAAGTGGATCAAACCTTATTCCTAAAAATACTTTACAAAATTACAACATGGTAAAAGAGGTACAACAAGCGGACATCGTGGAGGAGAATATTAACTATAGACGTATAGATTGGAGACATAATAAAGGCATAGAAATAAAGGTAATATGTTGAACGAAGAGGTGGAGTGGTCATCGACGCAGATGTTACAGTTAAAAACCACTTATTGAAGAGAATAACGTCCTTCCGCAGGAGGAGAAGAGAAGGGATGAGACGAGGACAGAAATGGTGGGACAAGGAGTAATATGCTCTGAAAAAAAAGAAGAAGGTACAAAGACGAAAGATTTGAACTGTAGAGAGAGAATCATTAGGAGAAGAAGAAATTCAAAATGAAGACTAGAGAAAAGAAAAGATAAAATTGGTGCAGCTTTATAGAAGATAGTATACGAAGGAATGTATTGGGACTCCCATATATTTTGGGACGCGAAAAACTGAAAAGGAGGATTGTCTGGAATAATATGTGTGCAGGAAATGATTTTACTATCGGATGGCGATATACGGGAAATAATTGAGAATATACTGGGTTCTACAACTGAACCAGTAGTGGAAAAAAGGTGTGTTTGACTGTACAGAGGAAGGGATATAGTTAATAACAAAAGGTGAATTAGAACTGATTGATAATTTACTCGTAAAATAATTTAGTACGATCGAAATATCATTTCCCCAGAGCATGGAAGGTAGCGGAGGTGAAGTTCTTCCTAAAAAGAGACAACAGAGATCGCACAAAAGCAGAATCTTATAGGCCAATGTGCATGCTACGAGTACCTGGGATAGGAAAAGTGATCGATAAGATAATAGGAGAGAAGGTGGCAGCAGTACTGAAGAGAAAAAAATTTGACTCTGACGACATTTGATGTTATCGGGTCGAACGTATGGTTAGTTATTAGTATCGCTAAGAAAATGTGACATTATCGTCGGTTGTTAGATGACTACTTTTATTTATTGCAGAGGGATTCATTCACTATATGACTGGCGTTTGACCTGATACCATCAAATGCCGTCAGAGGCGGTCCAAGGAATTTATTAGACATTTCTTTTCATTTTATTTACTGTTCACATCTTCATTACTGTTCACACTACTAACGCGAAAGAGTCTATTTGGTACCTGACCACGACTAAACGACTCAACCAATAGTGATGAAATTTGGCAAGGAGATAGTTTAGATGTGCAGGATGAACAAAAGCTAAATTTTATTTTTTAAATGTGTGATAAGAAGGACAGAAATGGTTTTTTACTATAAATGTAAATAAAAACGGGAAAAAATATATTTGCTTACTCTGCCTAAAAGGTTAGAGATAGGTGGCAACTATATAGGGCAAAGAGTTCTACAAAAAGTCCACGACAGTATATGTCTATCTACAAAAAATTACCTAAATTATCGATACAACGTTATTAAAAATAGAAGTGTTAAAATACTTCAATTTAAGAGAGTAATTTAAGAAGGGAAAATTCAATCATCACCAAATTTAAAAGATAATATTTTTGTGCTTTCAACGAATANAATTTAAGAAGGGAAAATTCAATCATCACCAAATTTAAAAGATAATATTTTTGTGCTTTCAACGAATATATAAAACGTCTTGAAATCGTAAAATTTTGACGAATAGAGATTTTATATGAACTTTAATTGTTACGGTACTGCGTAGTAGGCAGTGGAAAATCCTTTTGGATTTTTTAAAATAAATTTATTTCATGATATAGCTGCTCCGACTGCCCACACAAATTATGGGCAGTCATGCTTATTTTTTCTTGGACTGCACGTGTGAGCGGCCAAAACCCTAAGCCAGCAGGAAAGACGTTTCTGCTGGCCAGCGGCCGCCCCAGTCCGTTCGGAGTGTGAGAACGGCAAAATCAGCTATGCGCCTCGGTTGCGCGATCTTTGTAAAATCAATGGCACACTCCGAGGCGCAAACCAGCGAGTTTGTCAACCCAGAGAGTCAAGAAATATTTAAATAGATCGAGCCGTTAAATCCGGTGAAATTAGTTATCCATAACTTTGTGAAAGTAGAAACTAGGACCCCCAGGGAGGTGGAACGTATCATAATGAAATGGTGCAGCCGCGTCGTGCCTCGGAAGTGAAAATTCGACCGGCGTAGTTCCCGCGGGATGGTATAATGTACAGTCAAGTTGTGTATTAATTTTGCATAATAATGAATTTGAAACATTAATATGCTGGACATGTTTTTAAAAACCTGCAAGTAAAAGTATTTTTATCTTACAGTATAGATAGATTTTATTTTTTCATGACTAAAAGAAGATAAGTATAAGAAAAATCCCGTACAACGCGGGGTAATCAGCTAGTGTTCTATTAGTTAATGCATCATTTAAATATAGTTTCGAACCTTCTGTCTAGTGAAGACTTTTCGTGAATTGGGAACGAACGCTGCCTCAATACGTTGAGATGAACAATAATTTCATATACCGTAAATATTAGGGCAGTTCTTACAAATAACCGATTAATCACAAATTTCATGCGATTAAGTAGTGATTATTCGGCATGTTATTCAGAACATATTCACTCTGCGAATAATGAGTGCAGAACTGAATAAACATAAGTTCACTAGTACTATTTTAAATATTGACTACGCAATAGCATATAAAAACATACAACGTTATCCATATCTCATAAAATACAGGAAATGGTTCAATATAAGAAAAAAATCGTGGCCCAAACCTATATTATTTTTCTTCCCATTCCTTTTTTCTTTTATTATTTTGTTTCATCTCACCCCCCACCCCGTTCTCGAAAAACGTCCACGTCGATTGAGAAATATTCGGTGAACTCCGCGAGTCCTAGAAACTTAGTTAGGGTATTTGTTTCCGCGCTACTTATTGCAGAGATGAGCTTACATATATACTTTGCTCCCATAATCGGTCAATACCTCATCCCCTCCACTCCAGCCTGCTCAAAAACGTGGCTACACCCTTCCGCATACCACATGCTCCAATACTGACCTGCATATCTTTCCTACTTTCAGTACAGCTGTACGATTCCGTTAGCCGCGACACATGACTTGTTGTGGATATAATAATTAAAAAATAAAAATAACTAAATGACGAGACAAGAGTTTGTATAAATTATTTATATAATTCCTGCTTCAGGAGGCTAAAATAGATTAATATTAATTGCTTCCCAAAAAGTGGGAGACGGGGTGAGGGCAACTTTGCCCTCTCGCCTGTCCCAATCATCTCCACTGCATCTAAGTGTTTTTACTTTCTCATATACGCAGTATATAGAAAATTTTGTAAAAATTCTAAAGCACGATTTCGATAGAAATATCCGTTTTGATTATCCCTGATTCAGAAAAAGTGGTTCTTTGGCATAACGTCCGTCCGTCCGTCTGTCAGTACGCAGCGATTATGAATAAACGATGAATCAATTTCATTCGCATTTCGTATTTACGGTAGAATTTACTTGCTATCGATGCACGTGCTCCATTTCTTTTCTTTTACTTTCAAACAAAGGATACTTCAAATGAAGGTCAAAGTACTCTTTCGAAATTTCTCAAAAACGCCACCAACGATTTTGCTTAAATTTGTATGTGCGTAGGATACAATTACTATGCATTACACTCGCATTAGCGGTATTTCACTTGAAAGTTTGGCATAGACGCTGTATAATAGTTTCTGTCTGTTACACTTACACATTAGTTTACCGTTTCTTCTTCTTTTTTCTTCTTTATAGGCTCTACAACATTCCTCTGAACGTTTTGGCCTTCTCCACAACTGCCTTCCATTACTTCCGATCTTGAACTTGGACTGACCAGTTTTTAATTCCCATCTTCTTCAGATCCTTTAGCACATCGTCCTTCCATCTGAGTTTGGCTCTACCTTTTTTCCGAGCTGACAATGGGCACCAACTAAAAATCTTCTTTATCTTCATCCATTCGGCATAGATGTCCTAGCCAGCTCAGCCTCATAGCTTTGATGTGGTTCACGATAGTTTTAAACTTAATCAGGTTATATATTTCTTCATTATACCTTATCCTCCATGTGCCATCTCTATTTTTAATTGGCCCATGTATTCTTCTCATAATTCTCCTTTCAAAGATCATCAGTTTCTGTATGTCACTTCCCTTCAATGTCCACGTTTCAGATGCATACGTTACAATTGGCCTGATGAGTTTTTCATACAGTCTTACTTTAGCATTTTTGGACAAATACCTGCTTCTAAATAGATCTATATTTGCAAAATAGGCTTTATTTCCCGCAATTATTCTTTTTCTAATTTCATCCTTCATTACCCCAGGTTTCTCTCTTTACCCTAGGTTTCTCTTTCTTTAAACGGAACACAATTAAAAACTGTTACGAATACAAAATTCTTAGGTCTCCATATTCAAGACAACCTCAAATGGAATTGTCACGTTGACAATCTTAATTCCCAATTAAGCAAATTGTGTTACGCATTCCGAAACTTAGTTAACGCAGTTAGTCCACGTATTTCCCGTTGCGTATATTTTGCAAACGT
>NNCF01125962.1:1056420-1066898 GCA_002313205.1 Laupala kohalensis | reverse complement strand
CTACACTGTAAAAGAATTTATTGATTTTAATAAAAGTAAAATCCGTCTTGTACTTTATCACGCCATTGCTGTAGCACTTTTTAAATAATTTATAACAATTTCAAAAACTATANGGGTAGAGGCGGATTTCTTATACAGGTTCTCTAGGCTTTGTCTAGGGGCGTGTTTATTGTAACAATAAATCGTGAATTTAGTATTTTTCAACTCTTATGATTCNTTATGTTAGTTCCATTTATTCTGGAGCCAAGATAGTTTAAGCTATTTACTTCTTTATATTTTATTCTATCAATTACTAGGTCATCCATTTTATATGCACCATTCCTACACCTGATAAATTTGGTCTTCTCTTTGTTGATCTTAAGACCATAAGGCTCCGCCATTTGTTTAAGTTCATGGAATAGCTTTTCTAGGTCTTTTTTGGTTCTGGATATCAATAGTATGTCATCCGCATAGGCTAGGCATTGTTTCAACCGAGTGGTTATATTGCCCTTGACATCAATCTGTACCAAAATTACATCTATTGTTATACAGAATAATGTCGCAGATAGTGGGTCTCCTTGTTTAACCCTAAATTTCAATTTTACTGTTTCAAGAATCTTGAATAATATTTAGCAGTGTAAATGGACCAAGTAGACGTTGAATACACTTTTCGTAAACTGAAATGAAAGATATGATAATGATAAAATACATAGGAGGACAGCAAACGCACTGCAGATACTAAAATACATTAATTTCCGACTACAACGAAACTACATTTACATTACACTTTTACGATATTTTTGTCACTACGCTGCGGATGGAGAAACGTATATGAGAAAGTGTGTGCAATGGTTTTGCAGCAGTAGTGATTCATTAAACGTCACGTGTATTGCTGCATCCTGTGAACGTAAGTACTGATACTGATACTGTAAGCCTAAATACTGATAAACTCTTCGTTTTGATATAGTTAATATTACAAATGAATTGAAAATATGGCTGAGAAAAGTTAAAGATAACTTCTTGAGTTAACGTGAACGAGTATATACAATTATATCACGACGTCTCGTAATTTTATATTAAGTATTTTATAATACATTATTGTTTTTAAAATTCAGAAACTTGCTCCGTCTGAAACTTGCATCCTATGTTTTATAATTGGCTTCAAAGTAGTAATTTGTGATGACCCAAAAATCTATTTGTGATGAGTCCCATAATTCATACTTGCAACCTTCATCGGAGCAGGCGGAGAGTGGGGGCAGCAATAAATGACTAGAAGCAAAATAAGTAAACCTTTGTTTAACTGCTCTGAATAGAAAATAGACCTTACTGAATAGAGTCCNGCAGTTGGTAGGCGCATGAGCGCGTAGAGCTCATGGTCCCGGGTTCGAATCCCGGTCCCGTCTCCCATTTTCATTCGACGTAACATGATTAATCTGAATAGAGTCCATTGTGGATTTTGATATCCCTTTACATGTCGACAATGCATTTGAAACATTAGGTTAGGGCTTTTGGTTTCATCTGTTGTTGAAACACCTTTTGTGTTCGACTCTTCTCTTTAAGTTAATGATAAGTCACTCGAAATGTTATTATGGGTGTCTGCAGAAATGTGATTGAAAATGGAATTAAGGATGAACGATAGAGAAAGGCCTGCATGATTTTATCACATTTAAAATTGAGACATTGTACATGTACGAGACTTATAAAAACATTTAAATCAATGTAGAGTTTATTCCTTTAACTTATAAACATTTTCCACTTATCTTTAAAACTACACTAAAAGAAGTTTATGTTGAAAGGTAAAAAGTAGTACATGCAAAGAAATAAAGTTGTAAACTAAATGTATACCAAAAGTTGCACTAACTGTGTTCACATATGAAGATGGAAAATATTTTCTTTTAAGATTATTTCTTCTATTTACTAAAAAATACAATTACAGAGCATTTTTGATGCAAAACAAAAAATTTGTGGAGAAGGTCCCCCTGGGAGATATGGTATCCCCCCAGAAAACCTGGTAGTGCACCATTCCTTTGCAACGGCCCATTCTACATCGCTCTAACATCCCCCATTCAATAAGTTGCCCACCCACCCCTAAATATTAATGCTGGGTGCACCTCTGCTTCGGAAGTGGATGAAATTGGTTATAAAAAAGAATTTTACCTTTAGTACAAGGTCTCCTTGATGTGTACAGATTTATTGCAAAGTGACGATACTGGCGGATAAATAGAAAAGCATAAACTAAATGATCAACTGTGCATACCTAAACGATTGCACACGTGGTTGTGATAAGAAGCATAGAAAGTTGTATAGTGATGTGCAACATGCTAGTGATATCAGGAATGTCAATCATTTGCACTTTGCTTGGCATATCTGAATTATGACCTCAGCGGTTTTCCTGCTCATTGTCCTTGAAAGCTGTTCCGCTAAAACACCATTGCGATAAATTGAACGCATCGTTCGAAGAGATCATGAGCTATTACATTTCTTTAAATAACCTGAGTCTTTCATGATCGACGAACTTTATAAAAAATACCTGAAAGAATAGGAAATTATGTTATTGGTACGTACATGGACACGTATTGTATCAATTCGAAAAGAAAATTTAATCGAAGATTCTGGAATTTCTTTACTCGCCCTTGCACATTTCTAAAATGACATACTGAGGTATCTGAATAAACAATTAGTTGATTTATTATCTTGGAGTAGAGCGAAGATATTTTTTCCGATATATTTCTTTTACAGTACGTAGTTAATAAAAATTATTCTTAAAGTAAAAAATGTTAATTGTAGGATTTTCACGGAAATATCCTTTCTGGAAGACACGGATACCGGAAAGTTGTCTATTTTAGAATTAAGTCCGTTCGTCAATTTCTGCTCGACGATTCTGACTGATAACATGGATGAGTAAAGTTCATTCATATTTTGTATTTAGCGTAGCTTCTGCTTCCTGTTAGTGCACGTGCTATGCATTTGGCATCGTTTTAATGGAAAATGAACCTCATAGGAGGATCAATGTATCGATAAAAATTCCTCAAAATTAAATCCATTTATTTTCCTTAATTGTGTGTAAGAAAAGTTTTAATGGTATTTATTACATCCTCAAACGTGTTACATTACGTGAGAGTTGGGTAAAACACTTAGTAGAAAAATTTCTGTTGCACAGCCAATTTAATTGAATTAAAAAAATTAAAATATACCTGTACATATTTCCTTTATAACATCTCATTAAACAAATAAAATATATGTATAACCTCTTATTTAATAAAACCGTTCAAATAAGATTAATAAATAAAAACAAATAAATAAAACTTTATTGTCAAAAAAAGCAGTTACAAACTGCATAAGACCACGAGGGGGGAAATAAACTAAGTTACTGTTTAGTGTTTAGACTATTTTTCTTATGTAGGTCAAAATAACCTAAAATTTGAAAAAAATCAAATAAAAAACCTTACATATGGTACTCCCAGTGAATTTATTCCTCTGGCAATATGAGTGAGGATGATGTTTTTGTGAGAATGTTTTTAGTGAGGGTTCCATAATTCGTCAGCGGACACTAAACCTCGAACACCGTATAAATTTTACCTCAGTATACTTCATATTGTGGGTTGAAGTCACAAATAAAGTGTAGTGACGAAAACTACACAGTCAATGTTGATGAATCGATAAAATGTATCATGAGCAAACCAAAAATTGAAAAATGTGGGAATATACGAGGCGTATTGTGCTAGAATGTATAAATGCTGAAGACTGACAATTCAAACAATTTAAGAGATTGTATGTAACTAAAATTTTGTTTTATACTTATTGTAATAATATTTCTTATATAATAATAAAATATATATAGTCAAAGAAGCCGACGCAAACTACGTATTATTTAATGGAAGACAATAAACTAGCAAAATCCACATAACTCCTTTTCCCTCCTGTTTTATTGACAGTAAGTTAATAACAATTTTTCTACAAATGTGAGATTTTCTGAAGACTTTTTTCCAACAATTTATCATTCTCAATAAAAAATCTTATCATCAAATATTTGGGACAGCCTTGGTAAAACATTTGACAGGTTCATTCTCCAATAATACTGTTAAAACTAGGGAAGGGTGTCGAAAACATCAAGTTAAATTAAATCACATTGAGGTAGCTGATTATTTTTCATTTTATAAATGGGGTTAAAAGATAAGTAATTGTTCTTTATCAATATATGCTGAGTGATACGGAAATCTTGGTAAGAATTAGGACTCGCGAGATGAAGAATTAATTATTGTTTTAATATTTGTGACTTTCAGTAATAACCAGACAACACATTTCGAAAAAAACGAGATAATCTATCAAAAATATTTGTTTCTAGTTAATTTTTATTCGTATTAGTCCAAACGATTCAAAAATGTATATTCTTCTCGAAATGAGTAGTGAAAATTTACGTACGAATTCTAAAAAAACTATAATAACGAGTTAAGTATATGTTTAATAGAAAAAAAAAGGAAACTAGTAAAAATTTTCCCAAAAAAAAAGTGTGATTTGTAATGAATAATTAATTCATTACTTTTATTACGTTTATTCGGAAAATTATTGAAAGAAAAGATCGGATGATCGAGAAAGAAATCATAAAAGTTTCGCCCCCGATTGAGTGTGGTTCGGAAGGAGGAGCGGGGGGACGAGGCCTCAGAACGAAAAAGGAAGTGGAGTGGGAAGACTGGTTCTTATGGGGCACGGAACCTGGATTTTGTTGAATAAGGTCATAAAAGCTAGTGTTTTGACGTGCTGCACAGTTAGTTTGCGAGGACTGAAAATTAAGGGAAAGAAAATTAAATAGCTGTGAAGAATAATTGACTACGCACGTTGTCGAAATGTACACTAAGGGACAGATGGAAAAATACTGTAGAAATCCGGGAGGAAGGCTTGACCTATTATTGGTGATAGATCCGGGAACACGTGCACAGTTATGAAAAAAATAGGGAGAGTTGTGCACGGAAAGAATGAGGGTCCGTTGTAGAGCACTTCTCGCCAGACGAAAAATTCCATTAGCAAGACTGATAGCGACAGAGGTTGTAGGAATGAACACGAAGGAAGGAGAGGGTGATGGATCAAGGTTGACTGTCGAGCCACAAAGCTCACGGGTCAACAATAAAAGATAAATGACGGAGGGCGAAAATAATGGAGGGTCAGGAACATCTGCGTAGCAGAAGTTCTAGGGTTGGAATGAAAAGTAGTGTTAGTAATATGTGACAGACGCATTAAAATAAAATGTTGTTGGCAAGAACAAAAAAGGGAATGAAGTTAGCTTTCCAAAATTAAATATCGCCTTGTGGAAAGATGCGGGCCACGAGTCTGCGAAGTGTCACACAAGGGGCTGGGAAGAAAAATTACTAGAGTTCGGAGACAAGGAAGCATTATAGTAATGAAACCTTGCTATTCGTCCTCGATGGAAATACGTCATACAAAAACAACCAATCGGAGGCACTCCACATGGAGTGACAAATGAGTGATTATTGACTGAGGCAAACAAATGACGTTAGGAAAGGAGGAGCATACTCGCGAAGCTTCGGACCACTAAGTGGGGAGAGGGTTACTTAAACAAGGAGTAGCGTCGCTCCGAGAGGATTTTAGAGGATTTGTTGATTGTTGTTTGTTGAGTTTTTGATGTTGATTTGGTTACGTTCATTACGATTTTCCTTATGGTTCTTATAAGAGTATTACAAGTTGTCGATTCTAGTTGATTATTGTGATCATGTTCGTTGATTACTGATCGTTCACTAGTCGACAGACTGACTTAGACTTTTATGAGGAAGAGACTTGGAGTTTTATTTGATGTGACTAGGAGATCATTAGTTGATCATTTATGAGTTTCCGACAGCCGGTGTGCTACGAACTACTTCAATTAAAGTTCGAGCAAGTTATCCACAACTTTTGATCAGTCGGTTCGAGTGTTGTCCGATCTTCGGCGAAAGTTATCTTGCGTGAGGCACAAACATTTTTACCGTGAAGTAAATGGCCAGGAACTATTAAAACGCCATTACGTCGTAATGTCTTCGTCAAGTTGAGCTGTGTAATGACGAAAATGGTATCTCCTACACGACGCGGAGGGTCATCTGGTTCCGGTAGAGGTGAATGGGAGAACGGTATCTGTGGGGCGGAGCGGTGAATGCCCTGGTGGTAGTCACTACTCCTGAAGGAACTAGCCGCACCCACTTCGTTTTGGCAACTTGTGATCCATCTTTAAATAAAAATATCAAGGTAAATTGCATGAATGGCTGCGTCCAGTGCATCGTTAGTGGCGTTAAGTGCCAGTGAATTTAACCAAGTGATTGTGACGTCGCCAAAGACTTTTGTGGCACTTGCAAATGGTCATTAACAATATCATCAAGGACAGACTATTAATGCAGATGATTTGTTACTTCGTATGTACAATTTTTAAATTGAATACTGGCTGGAATAGTTTATCAACCAGTCCTTTGTTGCTTGAAAGGAAAGTAAAGCAAATATTATGTCTTCGATATTGTGATTTATAGGGGATATTTTGTAATGGGAATATGCAGGGGAAATGTTTGCATGTCCAGTGTAAATGTATAATAATGAAGTGTAATTTTTGTATAATAAATAATTAAACCAATTTTTCAAGAGTTGTGTTTCCTTTAGTAAGAAGTTGAATTTATTTCACGACAATAAAATGGGCCGAACCCCGACCTTTTATTTTCTAAAACCTTAGTGAAGGAGATATCCAGATTTCCAGTGGAAGCGACTGTGAGGGATGGGTAAGTTAGCTTGTATTATCCCTTACACCATTTAATTTTTATATATTGTTAGGAAATATATATATCCTAATAATGTTTGTACTTATTTTAATAAATCTTCGAACGATTTATTAAAATAAGTACAAACAAAATTGCAGCGGAAACTGGTTTGATTAGAACTTAAAACCCAGGGAAAAATGAAATTCAAACTTAGCGCCAAGTGGGAGCGCGTTCTTCCTTGCGCGATGCGTAGATAAGAGTTTCAGTAATCAAATATCAATGTGAAGACAATGTGAACTCACCCTTTGGGAGTTACCCACGCATAACTTTTGGTAAACACTTGATTGGCTATAGTCATAACGCGTGATTTTAGATAGCACTGGGAGTGGGGAGATGCGTGGAGTGAAGGAGGATATTCCCCAAGTATCGGTCTCACTGTGGAAAAACCGTCGGGACGGTTCGTCTTCAGCTCTGACTAGTAAAAAACCGTCCGAGGGAGACGGTCCTTTTTGTCTTGATCATTCTATTCAGGAGCGTCCGAGATAGGCGGAATTGTTAAGAGTCGAGGTAAAATTCTCCGAAGCAGATCGAGAATACGTTGGAAAGATATTTTTTCGAGTACGTAGTATTTTGAGTCTCGTATAAAGCGCTCCAAGTGAAACACCAAATGTCCGGTTATAGTACACAAAAGTTAACTCGCGACGTGAAGTAGAAACGAAAGTACGCTGTTGAATACGAGAATTTGCCGCCGGCTAGAAGCCGCGAACCGAAGGGCCGTACGGTAGACCGACGTGCCAGCGACCAGCACCGACAAGTTGCGTGGTCAAGGTCGCGCCCGGCTAAGGAGGGGCGGACAGTACGGAGGGGTAAGCTACAATCGGCAACGAAGTCGTCGATTTCGAAAGAAGCTGTCAGGTGAACGAGCTAATTCTACACACGATTTCTACGAAGATCAATGGATTGTATCTGTCTCTGTGAGACGAAAACGTAATTGATGTGGCTTCAAATGATAGGGACTTGCAATGTTTGTAATTCGATGTGGTACATGTACAAGTATCTGTACTAAGAGAACGTCCCATCGAAATAGAGATTTTCATAAATGTAAATTTTTTATAGAAGAGAGAAGAACCTCAAAAATCATTTTAGATGAAATGTTGTGTTTCCTCTGCGTTTAAATTAATTAAAGAGCTCATAACGTGCAATGCTATGTCAGTAAATTTAAAGAATATTAATGATTCTGTAAATTGTGAAATCTAAATGCACGAAAATATTTAATGAGCATAACATTTGTAACACTAGAATCGCAGAGTGATGTTTCCTGTATTGTGCTGTGCAATACTTATGCATGACAATATTTATGCATGTCTATTTTATGTAAATATGTCCATTTTGAGAAATCAAAATAAAATTGTGATAACTGCATTTGAGATCCGAATCCTTATTTTTTATTTAATCTAAATGTGTCTGTGTGAGTTAATTAATATTATTTTACCACCAATCACCTCAATTTACCAAAAGATACATTAGAATATATATTGTTAGGAAATATTAATTTTAGTACAATTTAAATTGAAATAGGAAGTCAGAAATTCAAGAATAGGCCGTTGGAAAATGTTGTTGGGCGGACGGTTCCCATCGCACGCGCGGCACTCTGTCAGAGGGTGTGGGTGGCGGTATTTGTAAAGGCCTCTGTTTTTTAGAAGAGAACTGAATAACACTATAAAACATTTCTAAAGAGAGACGGGTACTCCCAGTAGTCGGTGCGGCACCCGACACCACAAAGATAATTGGGAACGTGGGCAAAATTAAATAGAGTCGACATCATAAACACTTAGCAAAGGCGTGAGAACAAGAGCGGCAAAATTTTTAAGACAGACGGCTGGCGTAGCAGCCCACACAAAGCGCAGTAACAGGCGTGACTTCAATAGTGAAAAATAAACTAACGATTAACTAAGAATCTTTTGCAACGAGTGTGTGGATTGAAAGCGTCAAGGTTCTAAGGTTGCGGTGTCGGGAGCATTTCTAGAGAGGACCCAAGACAGAAAAACAACGTCATAAAATTTTTGGAAAGCAAAGAGGGTGAGAAAAACACGGGATCGAAAACTGGCACATGGCACATGGTTCGAAAGCACGACGCAGTACGCTGAACAAAAGCGGGCAGTTTTCAAAGCGCGAGAGTCTCTAGGGTCACTCGAGGCAAGCTCAAACTCGCAGAACCCAGGGTTCTTTTGGACGGTCGGAGTAAACATAGGAAACAATAAGAAAAGGGCGTGAGAATAAGTGACAGTTGGGCGCGAGGCAACCATATGGCTTCGGCGTAGCGTCAAGAGAAAGTGGAAATTGTTGTTAGTTAACAGAGTAACGTGATTTGTCAAAATTAAAAGTACGTCACGACCCTTTGGCCTATCCCAAGGATTCTGCAGGGCGTAGGTCGATGGAAAATCATTGGCTCGTGGAGTCACATGACCCATCACAGGGCGTGAACTTTTTTGAAATTTTGTGGAGAAGTAGGGATTTTTAGTTATAACAACACGAGCACAGAACACTTTAGATGATTATGAAATTTTTCATCCAGAGAGTGTTACTATGATATTTTCATTCGGAGAAGATTATTATGAGACTTTCATTTCGAAGAGTGTTAACACGAGATTTCACTTCGAGTTGCTAGACGTGAGAAGTGAGTGGTTCTCTTCCTAAGTTCGTTCTAGAATGCTTAGGAACTTCACATAATTTTTGAGTTATTTTTATTCAGATTCGTTTGGTGATGTATTCCTTCACGATGCTTGGCAGGACAGCGAGGATCGGCACAGTGGCTCGGCCCGTCAATTATTGATGAAAAGTTGAATGATTATTTTGGAAAAATTCTCCGTAATGAGTTTTTGGGTGCAATTAAAAAAGTGCGACATTCGGAACGGTAATCTGAGAACATTGACGGGGTTATGAATCTGGAGCGTGACTTCAATGAATAGGGTGGCGAGTAGCGGCTGAGTCAACCGGAGGGAATCCTCGGCGGGGAGCAGCTGTCAACAACCTTAGGTCATTGTACCTCAGGTCTGCCCGAGCCTAGAACGCAGTTTGGTTTAAGGTTGCCAGCCTTTCGCCACTGTAGATGATCAACAAGGTAAATGTACTGAACTGATAGCTCCCAGTCCAAATAGTGCGTCCACGGACGAAGACATTTGCGTATGCTTCAACGACTAGATACTTGGGAAAGATAATTTGTTCCCATTACCAGAAATAAACTAATTAGATTTTTTATTGAAATATGAAGTTGTGTAAAGTAAATATAGGAGAAATGATGAGTGGGGACTACTTAGTGCACCTACCTCAAAATGAATATTTTGTAAATTTAAATATGCTAATTTTGGGGGGACATTAGGGAAGTGTTTAGTGTGCATCTATAATGTAAATAGAAACTTTGTCGAGTGTATCATGTCTAAAATAAAACCAATTTTATCTTTGCTGCTGCGCGTAGAAATACCAGAAGTGTGTGTTGTTCTTGAGTGAATGGACCCCGCCCGTCCAAGTTCCTTTCTTGGTGTTCTGTTTGTGTATCAATTAAACTTGATTAGTTGATGATAATTACCAGATGGTGTTGCAATGTACGGCTTAGAGTGTAACACCACCATGAGTTGATAGGTATAGTACTGTTAACTTCGTAAAGTGGAGAGAAGTATTGACCACCACTTTATTCTTTAATTATTATTCACTAATTATTCACCACCCTAATCAATGTTGTTTGTTTTTATTCATTTTATTTGTTATGCCACT
>NNCF01125962.1:1038403-1056393 GCA_002313205.1 Laupala kohalensis | reverse complement strand
TATAAAGAAACTCACATATTTGAAGAAACAGTTTCGGTTCGCACCTTCATGTTTTCACCTTATGTATTTTATTTTGATGAGACAGAGAGCTCATCTTAAATTTTTATTGTTGTATTTGTAAAAGTAGCGAGCTAGTAAAGCTTATCTACATGGAGCGATAGGAGTTAGGAGTTGTTAGTGTAGTGTGTGTATATATAAATATTCTCAATATTTCGCAATGGTATCCAATGTCGTATGTATGTGAGTGTGATTTTGTTCCCCCAATAACTAAATAAACAAATTGATGAAACAAACTTGAGAATTGAGTAATAATACATTTGAAATAGATGCCTATTTCTGGGCAGTAAATTCTGACTTCATTTACACCCCGTGCTTCACTTCCAGTTCCTGAAAATTTAAAATTTTTACAAAATCATTGTAAATATATTTAATGTATATTGAATTCTCCGTCTAGATTGCCTATCAACATACCCGTACGGCGCGTCGCAGCATTTTCGAGATATAGCGAGAATTTATATCGGATATATTGTGTCTCGGAGGCGCCTTACGCTGAATATAACCAATAAGGAAAGAATTCACTGTGGAAGATCAGAGTATAATTTGCAGAAGACTATCTTAAAGAGGTCTTGAGTTCAATGTGTTCAAAATAGATTTATTTACTAATTATATAATTTAGAATTGATAATTTTAATGTATTTGTCTGTTTCCCATTAATGATTGTCGGGTTTATTATGAATTATACTTATATAGGCTTCATTATGATTGTGCACCTCTATGATGTTTTCGATAAAAAGTGAAAGAAGTATTCGTAAGAGAACGGAGAAGATAACAGATTTAAAAATATATACATTTTTCTAGTTCAAATATTTAGAAACACTGATCTGGTAAATAGATATACAATAATCTGTAAGTGAACCCAAGCACCGCTTATTTAATTCAATTCCTACATTCGGGTGAATGACTGTGAAAGCCATTTCTTTAGTTTCAATACAAAAATGTAATATCTTGATATGCCAATGAATTTGAAACTATTTTTAATGGGAGCAAGGAAATGTCTAATCACTTAGTACCATATTATCTATTGTAGGTTAATCATATTATGACGGCGAAGATAAACTTACGATAGGATAAAGAAAAGATTCCGTGTTACAATGGAAGATTATATCGCTGGTATTTTATACAAAGGTCCACCTGAAAAAGTTCTTATCTCTATAAATGCCAGCCTTATCGCTGGATGACACTGATAGGGAAATGATTATTATTCAAGTCTGTAGGCTTAAGATACAATTCGATCAGGTCATTCAGATTAATATTTTAAAATACCAAGGACTAAATAGACAATATTTAATGTTTAATAATGTCATAATTGTTTGAGTATGAGATTATTTTTTATGATTGTACGTTGCACGAAATTCACTCGTCTTTGTTTACAGTTTGCTCTAGTTCCGGTCCAGATTTTAGGATTTCATCGTTAGAAATTGTTTAAATGTAAAAATATTTATCTCTAGCAATCTTATCTATCCTAACAATAGTGATGTGGCACTTCCTTCTTTTTATGTTCTATTTCCTCTTCTAAAATTCGCAAATTGCTTCCAATTACCGTCTTCCACCTGGTGCTTATCATTAAAGATCAATATCACGTTTATCAATCCAATAAGATCGTGCGTATGGTCAAAACGATATCTACTAATTAGAAACAAAACTATCCTTTACATAATAAGCTCTTTTTAAGTAAAAAGGTTAAAAAATAGAGGATGTTTCTGAAGAAATAAAAATACTACATGAAATAATATTAACTATTTCAGTTGAACAACAGGAATATACTCATGAATCAAAAAATGCACATCTCCCTCAATGTAGAATATAAATAAGTTGTTTTCAGAAACTATTTAAAAAGGTCTAGAAAGTAAATGAGAAATTGACAAAATGACTGCGTTATAGAGGAAACTACAACAAACTATGTATTTTGCTTGTATTAAAAGAAACTATATCCAAGGAATTATATTATGCTTATAAATTTTACTTTCGTCGTCTGGACAGAAAATGTCATTATTTACAGTTTTTGTTGTATGTTTTGTATTTTATTATATTCTGAAAAATATAATACAATATTTCAATTTTTTCTTGATTTGTTGATAGATGGTGTTTTATCTGTCCAAAAACATTGATAGAGAAGTGTTTCGGTTACTATGACTCAATTAACGGATTAAAATACAATTTTTGATAATGCAGAATCAAGATGGCTATGATGGGATGGTCGGAATTGATGGGATGGTCCCTTGCTTGCTTCCGGAGAGTAAATTAGTTTTTTTTCCTCCACGTGGTCATACGCAGTTTGTACTGTTTTTTTGACAATAAATAAATTTAAAATTTATCCATTTTAAGATATCAGCGATTATTCTCATCAAGTCGTGGTCCTTGGATGAAGCTCAAATTTGTTGAGTCATTTAATTTTGAGGTCTCTCTTTTCGATTTCAAGCATGAATCCCTGTTAAAGGTATTAGAAGATGTGGAAATCTCTTATATGTTTTTTATTTGATTGACATTATCGCCTTCATTTATAAATTTATTTCCAATTTTCTGGATTTACGTGTTGACAGGAAAAAGATACAGAGATACACAGTAATATATCATTATAATGGCCTTTCTTTATGACGCAATTTTAGAATGTTTATCATCATCATAAAACGATGAGCATCACAATTTTTACGAAATGTTAGAGTGTTTGATATACTCAAGCTAGAATACAATTTATTAGCTCTTTTCTCAGATTTATGCACTCACAAGTTTATTCACATCCAGCACTCTATATAACGTTATAAAAAGGAAATATTGACTGACGTATTAGAAAAGCATGTGTCGGCGAATAACAACGACACATTTCATCAATGTCTGGGAGGTACCCTCGCTTGGAGTCTGGTTGTTGCGAGGCTCCAAGAATTTTCTTTCAAACATTGCTCTCATTTATGTTTACAAATAAGTACTTAAGAATTACTTCATTTATAATTAATTACCCTTCAGATTGGTTGTAGTTCGATGTAAACCTAGTACGATACACGCACTTGACTTGGTTGCACTCTCTAATTATGAACTAGTTTTAAACACTCGAATAACAGACCGTATTTATGCAACTAAACAATATCAACACGACCTATAATACCTAGTGTAGTGTTGCCATACTTCACTCTCTGCGACTTATCTAGTTTAAATTCCTATACAAACGAGAGTAGCGACAACTCGAACAAACCAGTTTTGCACCGAGTAAATCATCATACTTTAATGGTCATCTGCGCGCGCATCCATTCGTAAAATAAAAATGGTCGCCCTTTGCTTTTGTTGGTTTGTGTTTGGTGAAGCAACAGTAAAATGAAATAAATGACGATTCAGTGGATACCCGCGTTGGAGATGTTTGTTAAATGTGGCAGCTGCAACTTCCATTTCACTGCGATTACCGGACTCTTGAAAAACGTAATACAATAATCTCAGTCCAACAAACTCTTACAGACTTGGACGGGACACTTGATGTAATCCATAATGGATAGGGAACACTTCGGTTGAATAAAGTACAACGAAAACTCTAATTTATCAATCACATGTAGATAGAACGAAAACTCTAATCTGTCAGACTCAGTATCGTACCTAGGCGGGGGCGAAGGGGGCGGTTCGCCTATGCCTCATTATGTAAGGGACCTCCAAATGGGTCACCAAATCATTTAACTCGTAAATTAGAACATGAATATTATCTTAAATATATTTAAAGTCGTAAAATAAATAAAAATTGGCTTTATCAAATTTCAATTCTTTTTAATTCATTGGAGCGTCGGGTATGTACTAGTAGACATGCAAACATGTGTATGGGGACCTCCATAAGTTTTAAAGCGGGAGGCCTCCAAAATTCCTCCCGCCTCGAAACTCATGAATTGTAGGTACGCCACTGCAACAAGTCAAAAATGTCTGTCAACCGACAGTTCCCATCAAAATACTGGTGGTGTTTCAGCGGACCCCATCAGATGTCGCGACATCTATTTTGCTTCTCTTCCCCTTTTCAGGACTCTTTTCAAGCGGCGGTAATAGTTACGCGATCTCGTGACAAGTTTTGAATTCAAATCACACCCTGGATTTTTGGATTTAAACAATGGAGTTTCCAATCAGTGTTGTTTTAAAATTGTTGTCTGTCATTTCACCGTATTTAGAGAAACAACTTGCAGATTTTAGATGAATAGGCAATCCTTTGCTTATGTATAATTGGAACTGTTGCATATTTGTCACCATTGGAAATGAGCAAAGAAGTGTTATCAGTATATCACGCTCTTGTAGACTTTCACGACCGTAGTCAGATTTGTCTTGGCTCGCCGCATCGTGCTGTGAGAAACCGACGTTTCGACCATCAGCGTGGTGTAAAGGTGGCTGAAAAATACGATATTGTGAGTTATAAATAATTTAGAGGATCTGAGTGATCGAAGTGAGTGTGATAACACGTCATTGACTAAGGAATGTGCAGAAGAAAATGAAACAGAATGATTTGAAACAAAAAAATGTAATACCAACGCACAAGTCCTGTATGCCAAACGTTATCTTGCTTATATTACAAGTAGATATCAGTCAGACAGTCAATAAACACGGCTATTGTCTATATCGTGTATAGAAAAGATTCCATTATCGCTCACGATGATTCTTAGACGTTGGTATCGGGTGAGTGACAGAATCTAAAATGAAATTGTTTGCACAGTAGGGTAGTGTGTGTGGGGGGGGGTGCTTTTCAGCTTTTCACACATATGAGACTGGAAAATTGTTGCAGAGCTCAAATAAGACTGTAAATTTGATACAGTTATATTCCCTTTGACCATGCCTGAACAAAATAAGAAAATTACCTTCATCCAGCTCTTCAAATTTTCACAAACATATTTCTCCGGACATTTGCGTCATCTATCAGAGCAAAGTTTCTCACGGTAGAAAGAGTTTGGAGACTTCTTTGACGAGGTAATATTAATGTCGATTGGAAACAACTTTCTAAGTGATTTTTCTTCAGTCGGGCCTTTTTCAGAAGGACCTCGGTGAGAGGGTGGAAACTTATTTTCCGCTTGTAATTTCTAAAATAAAACTAAATATTTACATGGGTTAGTTATTTTATTTAGTTGTTGACATTACAATTGTAATACGAAATTAAGTTAAAAAGTTAAAATAATTAAGTAAAGAAGATGTTAAGAAAATACGTTACATATATCCCTGAATCAGTAAGTATTTCAAAATGTTTGTCTATAATAAATAATTATTTTCTACCGGTTTGAAACGATAAATAAAAGAAGAGTGAAAATAAAGCGAAGAGGAAAAATAAGAGATCATGACGTGGGATACATTCGGTAATTTTCCCCATTATTGTGTGGATGTTCGTGCAGAAATTGTACATCATTGTAAAGCTAAATCAACGTACTCAAGAACTAATTGGTTGATTCAGCCATACAATGGAAATGGAGAATAATATAACAAACTCACAACGACGAATCGAATCTGTGTCCCAAGTGCACCTTTGCCCCACACTACCCTATATCATGACACATTTAATGGCTGCATACACTTCTTCCGTGTGATCTACACGTCGTAGAGGTATATGATAGCTTTCGGTCAGGGGAAAATGGCAACGAATCTGGAACTGAACCAGGGACTTCTGCATTGATCGCAGGGTTGTCTGGTCTGGGTGGAAATGGTGCACAGTTGTGGAAGGCGAACGGGTGGTGTAGTGGTTTGTACCCCTGCGACCAATGCCGATTCCTGGCTCGTCGCCTTTTTCACCGGACCAAAAGTTGTCACATTTAATGGCTGTTTGAAATGCATAGAAATACAGTAATAATTGCAAATTCTTTCGGTAATACTGGGAGTAAGGTAATAAACCGGCTACTATTGAGAGTTTTTAGTGAGCTGTATTACGTTCTAGGATTGTAGTCATAACTAGATCCTTTGAAGATTGTGAAATATCCCAACCGAAAACAAATATATCTTTATCTACACCCACCTGACGATGACAGAAATAGCGGTCACACGTTGTGTGCAAAAATATAAATAAATAAATAAATAAATTTATTGTCAAAAAACAGTACAAACTGCGTATGACCACGTGGAGGAAAAAAAAAACTAATTTACTCTCCGGAAGCAAGCAAGGGACCATCCCATCAATTCCAATCAAGGGCCCTAAGGCAGAGGCGGATTCAAAAAATTCAGCAAAAATTCTAGATAAGATAAAAAGTTAGCTGCGAGTTATAATACTAATAGAATGTCAATATGTTTGTAATTTTAAGCAAAAATTACATGTAAGTTATTATCGAACTATAGATTATTCTGACTATAGATTAACGTTTCTCTTTTTAAATGCTCCTATAAAATTTTACAAAGTATCGAAGATAATGTTGAATGTCGTGGAAGTGAATGATTGATAATTGAAACCGGAATGTTACCCTACCTCCAACTTCGTTTTCCAGATAAAATGAAGTACAGAAGAACTCAAATTATCCGGTTCAATTGGGACCTGACCCGTCCCGGTAAATTAAATATATGATAACTTGTCTTTATTTCAAAAAGAGTTATATTTAAGGCAAAATGACTATGAAATATCTTATACTAAAACCATCTGACAATATGCTCTTAAAAACAGTCTGATAATATAGTTAATTATAGTCTGATAGTATAGTTTTTTAATACATTAAAAAAACAATAACTTAGTAATTAAAAGTACAAAAAAAATCTCCCTTCGATCCGGATAATTGGTGATCCGGCTGGAATTCCGATAATCGGAGCTCCACTGTACAAGAGATATGTAAAGATACAATGGTTTCAGAAATCTACCATTTTTGCATTAAATGAATCGGCATGAACAAGGTTAGAGACAATTATTTAGCCGAGTATCAATCTTTTTCAGTGTCCTTTTTCTTATCTGTATTTGTTGAGATGAAGGTCGGGTTCAGTACAAGATTATTGGGTTCAGGAGGAGCTATAGATACATAAAGTCAGAGGAAGTGTCTGATTATTTTCTAAGCTTCGACATTGTCTGCCATTGATGACGATGTAAAAGGATACGATCGATCTTTTTGATTTAGAAGTTGAACGTGATGAACATAATTAATAATCATTGTTTAGAAATAGTGGGGGAATTAATTTGTATGTGGATATCTGGACAATTTGTGTAAAGTAATTTGGATAGAGACTTTTAATGCTGAGCTCCTCTGCAGCTTTGGTGGAAATTAAATAATTATCACTAGCTATGTGTCAGTTTATTTGTGTCTTGGATTGACTTCAAAGCTGTCAGTAAAACATGAGGTCAAAAGCGTTTCGTTTAAAGCATCGGAATATGCACTAAGAACGAACATTTTTTGGCAGTTTTCAACAAGAATGAAGAGGATTCCGGATATTGGACGCTTCGGCGCATGAAGCAGAATTACGATGCACTAATTTACATTGGATCTCCAGGGCCACCAATTCGTTGCGTATTCACCTCATCAGTCTATGTTACCATATGGTTAAACCTTAACTCATTCCTTGACAACTGGCTAAAAATTACTCATTCAAAAAATTGTGTCCATTGCGTTGGTACCCCCTGCCACCATAACCACTGGCACTACAACCACCAAGGACTCTAATGACCTTGCTGTTGACGAACCCTAAAGCCCCTCAAAAAACCATGACCACCAGCTATCAAGGAATGAGTTAAGGCCACATTTTGGTTTGGCCTTGATGGAGGAGTGGTCGATTATGATTCAGAAATATTTTTCGCCTAGTGTGTCCAAAATCCTACAGTCAGCCATGCATGTTTAAAATATGTATGTGGTAAAATGCTGTCCTGAGAAATAATGAAAATAACACTTGGTCTTTCATCGCAAAACTTTAATTCTATAACAAATAAATGTCAATTTTGCCAATTTGTCAATCATTTTGTAATTATTCACTTTTCGTTTACGATTTCCTCGAGTCCATTTACCATTCTACTCAAGTGAAATATATTCTTTTCGCCTTTCTCCTCGAATGATATCATGAATATTCAAGGCGATAGTCCTTCGAATAACAGTTGGGGCGACTTGTACCTTGGATCATTTTTCAGGTTGTTATCTAAGATCCTTTAGCAGTACTAATGCGTTATTTATTCACTAAAGAAGAGTATCAGTCCGGACTAAAGGAGGTGGCGTATGTTATTCTTGTTTTCAATTAATTTCTACGTGGTTTCTTGGTTTTTTGTGTTGTAGTTTTTTCTGAAGACTATAAAGTTTTTACGTGGTTTCTATAGCAGTTTTAAGTTTAAACTTTCAACTCTTTTGGTGGATTTCGCTAATAATAAGTACAAGAAGTTAAGTGTTCTGCTACTTCATACATAACTTTGTGGTGAGTAAAACTGCTTATTGATCTTTACAATTTAACCGAACCCCAAGTCAGTAAAAATATTTTGTTGTAAACAGATGCCCTCACACACCATTGATTAGGGACGCATCATATACCGTGTATCTGAGATAATGTACCGTGTACATAACTGTTTTAGTAAAAATGTTTGAGAGTCTTTTAATGGAATGAAATTTTTTTTTAATGGTCGAGTAACCAGCTCTGTATTGACCTTTTTACAAATTGAGTACACGTCTCAAGCCTTCTCCCCACGATGTTGTGGCATGTCGAGCATGGTCTGGAGTTCACGTCACATCGTCGAAATACGGTAAAACACTATGCTCAAGGTGACTGGGATTGACCGGCCTTTTTCTTGAAATATCGGTAAATGCTGAGACTTTGAGGAACTGTGGATGAACGGATGATAAACAAGACACACGATATGTGAACAAGGTCTTACAGATACCTTGAGAAATTTGCTTAAATATCAGTATCCCATTTCTGTGTTAACATATTTATAGAAAATTGTTTGAAGATTAATATAACATGGTAAGGTCTACCACTCCTGATCATCACTAGAACAATCAATGTTGATGTAAGATAACACACGACAAGTGGAATGTTGCTCTCTTCTCTAAGGTGTTTAATTTTTGGAGATAGTAGTATAGCTTTAATCTCTTATCATTATCCCAAAAAATAACACTCATGAGGTTGGAATTTTGATGTACGATCAAAATATATTTATTAACTGTACCAAATATGTCTAGTGTTTTGCATTTGCCGTTTTTCTACGTCAACGCATTTTTTCTGAAAAAGTGAAAAAAAAAGTATTTTTACAATTCTGTAAGGACTAGTTGGATTGACCATTTTTCTAATGACCTAGTTGTTGGCGAGCCCTAAAGCCCCCTAGTATTTATTTCACCTTTTTTTTCTTGAGCACTTTTACATGCTCTAAATTCGGCTACGCGGAAAAAGAACGCAATTTTTCGGGACATTTGCGTATTAATGTACACGATGATGATTGTTCATCTCAAATTTCCTCACTCTACTACAAGAAGAATTTATTTCCATCGATTCAATTGGGTAATTTCTGAGATATATCGAGTAATCGATGGAAATAAATTCTTCTTGTAGTAGAGTGAGGAAATTTGAGATGAACAATCATCATCGTGTACATTAATACGCAAATGTCCCGAAAAATTGCGTTCTTTTTCCGCGTAGCCGAATTTAGAGCATTAATAAACGTGTTTACGATTTCTTATCATATTATATTTTACCTTTATCTTTCCGAGATAACATCGTTTAAGAATTACTTCAAGAAACGAAGCTACTTGATTCATTTATTTGAAAATGGTGTTACTTGAGGTGTCCTAGCAAATGACATCTCTCATACGTCTCACCATGCAAACAGGGCAAAGCAGTATGTGCCATATTATTCAGGTCAATTAAATAGTCTTGGCAAGTAAAAAGAAACGATCAGATTATCATGCAGAGTGTTAGTTGCTTTCATTTATCCGATCGTCAGGTTTTCGGTACTTTTATATAACTAAGTTATTGTGCGAGTTATAAACCAATAAAACATACATTTGTTTTTAATCTACTTCCGAAGTATATATGCTGCTTGCAGTAATATACGAGTATATTGCATGTTTTGAAAAAACATGAAGAAAAACAAGTTTTTAAACTTAAAACCTACGTCCAATCAATTCCGATCGAAATACCAAAAAGGACAACCCGTGATTATCTCGCGTTGGCTGCTCCACAGATAATGCAGACAACCACTGCAGTTGAGTATATTAATTAATAACTTACCATTCTGATTTTTTCCACGGGGGTTTTTGTTGTTATGGCTTGTACTGTCAAACCTTTACGGTTCTAATTTAGTGTAGTCAAAAAACAGCACATTTACGTACAAAATCCATGACGATGACTTCATGATATCCAGTGAAAATTCCAAGGAAAAGAATCACATTTCATTTTAAGATACCTCTTTGAAATCGGAACCGAAAAATCTTTTCTTAGTGAGCGACACCCAATCATATCTTCAAGAAATGATTGTATCTTTAAATTTTTCTTTGATACTAGGTTGAATTGTGTAAATTATTGAATTTTGTGTCCCTTAAGAACAATGTACCAAAACTTTCACTCCATATCATCCCTTTAAAATTGAAATATCCAAATTATATACCCCATTAAAATGAAAGATATCGAAGATTCCAGAAATGTGTTTTAGTTAATTCATTTGGCAGCATTTACTTAAAAAAAACAAGATCATATCTCAGTAGCGAAAATAACCATTTACGTAGTACGAACGACAAATCCTTGAAAACATTTCAACCACTTAGCACCTACATTTAAAATTATCAAAAAATCGTATGATCTGTTTCTAGATGTTTAAATTATATGTTTTCCTACAAAAATTGAGATGATATCTCAACTATTTCGTGAAATATTGCGAAAATAACTAAAATCGGAAAATTCGTATTTCACCCTAATTCAGAGGAGCGTACCTACGAATTTAAAAGAAATTTGTCCTTTTTGTATGTCTCCTAGTGTTCGTACGTGCATACGCACAAACATATGTGTATATAGTCTTCACATATAGTACACACATACACACACACACACACTGATTTTGAGTTTTGAAAAAGTTTTTTGTTTTGTTTGTTTGTCACCAACTACTCCCAGGGAAGATTTACTGTAATCTATTGGCGTAATAAAAATTAATATGTCAAAATATTTGAAGTTAAATAATTGAAGTGCGTTACTACAATTCTAATTCATTTCGCAATCATTTTATCACACACACAAAAAAAATCTTGTCAAGTTATGCCCTCTTTTGCCCTATTTATTTTCAGCTTTGTTTCAAACAAATAATTGTGTAGATAAAGTGTTCAAACATCAGATATAATAAGTACATTCTAATAATGCACCCAGAATTTATCGTATCATCATCTTATTCATTAATACGCAAATGTCCCCTTGGGTTTTCGTTCGTTTTTCTGCGTGACTGGAAGGAGAAAATAACACAAATGAAGTATGTTAGAGCATTAAGGCGGATCCACAAGTAAACATAACAATGACGTAAGAGAAACGCAAGACGTTTACGTCCATTGTAGATCCACCTTTAGAAGAAGTGTTGACGATTTCCTATTATTCCATCTTTCACAGTTTTCTTCCCAAGATAACAGCATTTAAAAATTACATCAAGGAAAGTACTTATTGACTCGTCTATTTGAAAAGAATGTTCCTTGACTACTTGAGCCCTGACATTTAAAAACGCGTCTGGCCAGGAGGATATAAAAAATATTCATGTGTAATTGTACGCGAGTTATGAGATGCTCCATGTACTATATACTAATCATAACTGTTCTGATGTCCTATTTAATGCTAAATATGAAACAGAATGAAACTTGCCTACAACTAGCAGATTGGGGATAGTGGTGTGTGCCATGTTATCCAGGTAAATGAATTAGTATTTCATCAGCGTGTTTATCGGCCGGATAATACTACTTGGATGACTTATCCATCCGGTCATGGTAGATGGTCTTTGACCACGCTCTGTCCGTTGGACAGCTCAAAAAGCTTGTCACGCGAAATGTTCATAAAAGTAAATACCAATTAATTTTATAGGACTGTGATTGGTTTGTAAGTAAGTACTTGCTGAATTATGGTTTTCTTTACAATTCGCGCGACAAGTTTTTTGAGACAAATGATTCAAAATAAAATATTAAATCATTTTCAGGGATAAAGATAGAAAGTACGTTTATTTTTATTAGAATCTACTCCTGAAATATGTACAGAGATATTAACATTTGGCATTGCATTATCTAAACACAAACCTAAACTTTTTCTATTCGTGTAAATGAAAGCTTGTCTTAAACATTTTATTTATTTATTTTATACTTTTCAGTATTAGAACTTGTTTATTTATTAGTCGTAATAATTAATCTTATTCACATGTTCACAATTCTTTAAAAAAACTTTTTAAACACAAGCTTTTATTTAATATAAATAAATAAAAACAAAATTGTCCGTGTTATGTACCTTCCGATAGCATAAGGTTCCTTTTGAGAATTGATCATAATGATAAGATGGAAAGTTCCTCCTCTGTTCGTAATGATAAGATAAGAAGTTATAATGAACAGGCGGGTGTTATGCAATTCGTTATACTAATTTGTATGAAGAGAAGGATTGTATTGCAGGGGACAAATCCCGGTAATAATCCGCCGGGAGTTATCTCAGAAAAAGATCGTAATGCAAAAAAATTAAAAATTCTTTGAGTTAGACATAATATTGCATTGTCATTGGGTTTATATATGTGTGCCTAATTTCAGCTCAATCGGTTGGGGGAAAGTGGTGGAAAATCCTGTTGCAAGATTTGACCCAAACATACTAACAGGTCAAGTTAAATAAATGCTTGTAATTTGGATGAAAAAAAATTATTGAAAACGGTGTACGATGTTTCGATATTCCGATTTTAAGAATAGTTTTTTTTCTTAACTATTTTCAATTTTTTCCTTGCCCTTCGTGGCTCAGGTGGTAGCTCATCACCAAGTCATCCTGGGTTCGATTCCCAGTCGGTCCAGAAAAAAATTGTAGCTTTTCACATTAATGTCCCAATTCTTATAGCTGTGACTACTGAAAAGCGAACCCTCCTTCCTCCATCCACCTCCATCTAGTATCAATAACTCTTACTACGTATTACTAACTACTACTACTAACCCCTCCACGTTGGCCAATTTGTTGATAAACCCAGCTAAGCGGCCCACCTATTAACAATAACCTACCACCTAACTCCTACCTCCTATCGCTCCATGTAGATACACTTCAATAGCACGCTACATTTCCCATTTACAAATACTACTATAAAAGAAAATTGTTTCCTCCGAGTTCCTTTCATTTTCTGTCCGCTCCTCGACGATTCACAAACTTGCGTTATGACATTTTGCGTGGCAGTATCTGGTGTTTTGTAAACAAACCGTATCACTAATTTCTCATCCTTGTAAGCTCTGCATAGTTAATACTAGCAAAAATGGCTACATCGAACGGTTTGCTACTGTGAGTCGCCCTACTCACTACTCGATAGATAAACGTGGTGGATGGAGCTAGATCTATCGATTGGTTAGTGAGAACTCGGTTAGTTGATCAGCAAGTATCCGACTGTCCTTTGGTGGCTAAAGTGTTAGAGTGCTTGCTCGCAACCAAGTACGTTTGTTTTTACGCTGGGTTCAATTCCCGGCGGGACCAGACAAAAATTGTATCTTTTCACATTAATGTCCCAATTCTTATAGCTGTGTCTACTGAAAAGCAATCCTTCCTTCCTCTATCCAGCTCCTCCTAGTAACAATAACTCTATTACTAACTACTTCTACTAACCCCTCCACGTGGGCCACGTTGTTAGTAAGCCCAGCTAACCGGCCCACCTACCACCAATTGCCCAACCACTCACCTCCTACCTCCTATCGCTCCATGTAGATAAGCTTCAATAACACGCTACATTTCCCATTTACAAAAACGACAAAAAAGCACCCAACAGATAGTGGAAGAGTGATGAAAGACGGCCTAAATCAAATTAAACGGTCATATTATCGTTCAGAATGTTAGTTTCATTCAATTTCAAGCTAGTTCGGTGTAAATTCTCTAGAAGTATAAAGTCCTGTTAATGCGTTATGCAAATTTTAAGAAAAATTACAAAAATGCATTTTTATATTTTTTGAAGAATATTTTATATTAAAGTTATTTTTTATATGTTCGATTAACGATGTCCAAATATGAAATACGACGCCGGTGATAAAATATCCCATCCGAATTTCAATGGGGTTATGAAGTTTTAGGGTTCACGTAGACCTTACATAGAAGGAAATTATACGCTGGAAAGTTTCTGGGAAGAACATTGTTTTCGAGGATATGGAATCGGTGTCCATATGTGCGTCAAGAGATTTCCTGTTCACTTAATAAGGAATCTCAATATCAGCAGTGCGGTCGAGACAACCACATCCTCAGTAATTCTTTCTGGGCAAAAATGTCTCGAGGAAACACAATTCAATGATCTTATCTTTGCATATTGTTGACGTTTTTTCTACGGGGGGAGGGTGAATGTTTGGTTTTACTTAATGTCACTTTATAATATAAGTAGATATTCATGTTTGTTTCATGAAATAATAAAAACCAGGGTTACCTATTCAATCAAAATCTAGTCCCATTTTTTTTTGTAGTTTCCAGAGAAATCTTGTCATTAATTTATACTTTTATTAATTATATTACACTAATCATTATTTAATGATAATAATTAAATATATTATTAACTATGTATGTTATAAGATGTGGAGTTTCATAAAACGAAGTTTCATCGGTGTGCACTGCACCTTAATATATAAAGAAGCTCACTGTCCTTAGTGGATCACAGTTGACTATTCTATTTATTTTAACGTTGTTATACATTAGGTTTCAGTTTCCCATATCGGCCCTCTCCCTTGTCTTAGTACCATTTTTACATTCACTATTGTGGTTGAACATTACAGATAAATTATTTAACTGTATCTATATCAAGGTTTCAGGATATATGTTATTCTGCGGACGCAATCTTTCCTTTTCATTTGTATGAACCTTTAATGTTTGACGGTTTGTTTATTCGGTATTTAAATCTACACCAATAAATGGATTTTTATCAAACTTGATGAAAGTGTCTGAGATGGTCTGGACGAGACAGAACTTTTTTTCTTTAATTTTACCCGTCTCTCGGAAATTGGCGCGTTTCTATGAAAGCAAAGCGCGCAAAAGTTTGTTGAAATTGGGTGTCGTCAATGGAGGGGAGTTCTGTTTCTTCGAAAACATCAACAAAATATATTTATGTATCTACTGATATTCTCTTTATCTTCGTGAAAGTATGTGAAAGGACGGGGAAGATACCAATTCCAACTCATGGGCGATGCCAGGAGAGTTCAGCTATATCATACAAATTAGAATGTCTGCACACAAAATGGTGAGAAGAAATTTTGAACCATTATGGTAAATTTCCAAAAATGTACTTCCGTATTTATATGAAGTGCCATTTAGTTTAAACGTACACAAATTCATGTGGATCGACTAATATGAAACGTGAATAAAATGAACCCTTCCATTCAGGAGCTTTACCGGTGCGGGGGAACATAAAAACGAACATAGAAAATTTTCACGATTACAACACTTTGTGAACTTTATATGTGTGGAAAAGTAAAAAGGAATATTAAAAATGATCAAAATAATCAATGTGGGAATTGAATCTTCGTCGCGGATCGAACTCATATTCAGTTAGCGAACTTATATCCAGTTACTGAGGAAAACACTATTTAGAAATAACGATTTTGCCAATGAAACATTCGATAAGAATTATCACAAAAAACATAATTCCGGAAAACCAACCCAACTCATGAAAGCAATGATTGTCTAACAAAAACAACTAAAGGCAATTCGTAAAAAATAATAATTATAATTAAATCCATTATACTCAAGTTTCATCATCAGAATGACAAAGAAATTAAATAAACTCATTTACTGTTTACCAATTACTTTTAGATTCATTACAGTAGATGTTTTGTTGTTAAAATACGTTACATAGTGTATAACAAAGATGCCGCCCGCGGACCACTTGTGACACTTTTCACGGTTTGTGATTCAATGATCTATTCCTAATGTTTCTATTTGTGTATATGTACTATACATATTTCTATGTGCACACAATGTTTTCCTTTTTTAAGGAATTTTTTGACGAGAGCCTTTATTTCTTGAATGGAGTATTGGGTTAGAGTTTCATTGTAAGTTACTTTTTTACGCAACAAATATTATTATCGGATTTTTTATTATACGACGTTATTTATTATACAACGGTTGCTCGGGATTCTCCGAATAACGAATGCGTGGAGCCGTCTTATAGGTCACACTTCTATCTTTGATCTTTACCGCCACCGTTCAGAAACGGATCGTCATGTCGATCGGGCCGAGACCGAAGCCGACGGTTGTGTTGTTGACATTGGCTGTAACTCGCCTATCGTCAATACCGATCAGTTTAGTGTGAATGCAGTTTTATAATGTGTTTATGGTAATTCAGGATTACGGACTCTGTATCACCGTTGGCCTGTATAACTCTTATGTCAGCCTCCTTGCGGAAAGCAGTCCCCCCACCAACACACACTTTTCTCGGCCTCAGAGCCACCCAGAGGATGTAGGGGTCTGGGGAAGATTTTGATTTTGATCTTAGCCTATACCACAATGGAAGAAAGAAATCATTCTTTCACCATGCCCATTACCAACATTTTACCAAAATTCAGTTACAGTATTATTTTATAAAGTATACTTTAACGAAATTTAGATCCCCGTGCCTGTTCGAGTTCTCACCCTCACTATGATACTTTATTTTCTAATTTGTGATGTAAAACGCAGTAAAGTGATTCGAAACGCTAATGCAACAAAGTGTAAAGAAAGTCGTTCGCAAGAACTCGAATATTTTATAATAATAATAATAATAATAATAATAATAATATTTTTTGAACCACATAGATCATTACAATGATGTATTGTGTCATAACACTATCAATAATTGCAATAACAATAAATTTCACTTATAAGAATAACAACAATGTAGTAATTTTAAATACATTTAACAATATTAATTTACCTTAGTAGAAGTAGAAGGTACCACAAAAATACAATTATTTCTACTGTTGCAGAATATTAATAATCATCTAGACTAGTGTTATTAGATATCTATAGTAGGACTTTTTATTATTGTACTTTTATTTCATTAATTTATGTAAGATCTATATTTATACTAAAGCAGTGTAATTTTATGACGATTGTTTTTTAATACTAAATCCCCGCGACTGATGTCCCTATAGGGCATTTTCTATGGTCTTCTAAACGATTCACTGCCATCTGTACAGGACTGAGGAACTAAACGATGTGAGGAAAAATATGCAGGAACCGATTGGATAAGACTAAATGACTGAACGTAATAACTCCGATTGAGTAGGTCTTGGTTTCAAGTGAAGCGCTCAATTTCCCATCAAGTTTGTAGTGAAGTGGTGGGAAGATGACATAAATAAATAAATAAATAAATAAATTTATTGTCAAAAAACAATAAAAACGTCGTATGACCACGTGGAGGACAATAAACTAATTTACTCTCCGGAAGCAAGCAAGGAACCATCCCATCAAGGGCCCTAAGGCAGAGGTGGATTCAAAAATTTCAGCAAAAATTCCTAGATAAGATGAAAAGTTAACTACGAGTTATAATACTAATAGAATGTCAATATGTTTGTAATTTAACGCAAAAAATTTGCATGCACAAATTATTATCAAATTATTGATTATTCTGAGTATAGTGTTTAAAAATCATAAGAATTGAAATAACACTAAATTCACGATATATTGTTACAATAAACAAAGCCTAGAGAACCTGTATAAGAAATCCGCCTCTACCCGAAGGAAAAACGGAGAAAAACCCGGGCCAGGATGGGGCTACAGAATTAATGTACACAACCGTGCCAAAGTTGAGTACACATAAAACTAAATTAATATGAGCCATACGGCAACACAATCATGCAAGAAAATAGTTTTTGAAATTGTTATAAGTTATTTAAAAAGTGCTACAG
>NNCF01125962.1:1022468-1037555 GCA_002313205.1 Laupala kohalensis | reverse complement strand
AATTGAAATAACACTAAATTCACGATTTATTGTTACAATAGACCCGCCCCTAGACAAAGCCTAGAGAACCTGTATGATAAATCCGCCTCTACCCGAAGGAAAACCGGAGAAAAACCCGGGCCAGGATGGGGCTACAGAATTTATGTACACAAACGTGCCAATGTTGAGAACAGTTTTTAATTGTGTTCCGTTTAAGGAAAGAGAAACCTGGTGTAAAGATTTTGTGTTACAAGATAAAGTTAAGGTTTTGCGAATTAACGATTTGTCTTCCTTGGATTACTAATACAATCGATATCTCTTCTCAGAAATGGTTTCTTAGATTGGTTCTACGAAATGTTCTTTTGTTTTGGTTTTTAATGGTGGAGGAATTACATTCAATCACGTTAGCAAGAAAGTATTCTACCAACATATTAATAAATTTAAATCCAAATACTTTAAACACAATGATTCAAATAATTCAGAACGACGTGAATAAATGATTCATCTGGTTCTATCCATTTTTCTTCCTCTCATGTAGTCTTTCAAATAAACCGCCACTCCTCCAACCTTCAAAAGTCTAGATATTTAACTTCTGAGACAAACGTCACTTCCTTCTTCACTGTGGAAGAGATCTTGATTATTCCATGCCTTTCAGTAAAGTTGCTCGCCGCGTTTCCTCTACGTTTCTCGTCTCTACTCGTGGCCCTGTTGAATTGAAATTGCCGAACTATGAGGTTTGTCGATATCTGTGCTAACTATTGTAATCCCTCTAGCTAAACTGTTTTTAATTACAAATTTACATTTGAAATTTTCTTATTTTTACATGAGACAAGTGAATTAAGTGTTCCTATTTATTCGGAGTAGTGGCAAATGTGTTGCATGTCTGCGATTTATTTAATATTTTCGATTTTCCACTATTTCCGCTATTTTTCCGTTATCAGTCAATATCATTAACTTTAACAATTGAAATATTTAGAGTCACGGTAAAGCATGGATTAATATTATATTTGACACAGATTGGAACAACCTACAAAAGCTTCACCTTATTGACTTTCTTTTCTGTTATAGTTCGAAGGTCTCGCGTGATACACTCTACGAGTGTGTGCGAGAGGTTCTGCGAAGTGCTTCAGAAGTGAAGAAAAGGAAATTTCTGGAGACAGTGGAGATACAAATCGGACTGAAGAATTATGATCCTCAAAAGGATAAGCGTTTCTCAGGCACTGTAAAGTATGTTGAAATTACCTGTGGTTTGTGATGCCTTGTAAAAAATAATTATGTTGAAGTTTTAAGTTAACACATCAGTAAGGGCATGGCTGCTTTGTCTGCTGTTACTGTTACCAACAAAAGTTTTAAAGTTACTGCTACCAATGAATTCTTGGAGTAGTTCACCTTTTTCATTTTATCTCATTTTGCACCTTAGTTTCATGAGTGCTTAGCCTATTTTTATATGAAAGGCATTTCAAAGCATCAGGGAGCTGGGTTTTTATCCCAGCGGACCTGCACCCAGGGTCTTAAAATAATTGGGGAGGTCTCTACCTATGGTAGTGTACCGTTATTAGTCCTGAGGTAAAGTTGTGGGTAAGTTGGTACAATTTGAGTGTTCAGATTTACAAACCAAAACCCATGATTGTTTATAGTCAAACACTACTTACTTAAAAATACTGTAGTTCAATTGTGTGTTTTTGTTTTGTTTTTGTGGGGCTTTAGGGCTCGTCAAGGTCATTAGTTCAATTGAATTGACGTGGAAAATGTGGAACTGCAATACCACACAGTACAAAATCCAGTTAGATGTAGGTAAAAAAGTTACATCTGTATGTGTAATATCTAGCTATTCCTAATATTGATTACAATCCTGTTGTTGACTCTCAGGTCTATTGACTTTATTTTTGCACTATGAAGTTTTTATTAATATTTCTTCTCTCCAATTTGCACTACTTAAATTAATGTGAAGATGATAACAAATTTGTTAGTAAAATCCATCCCCTTGATTCTGGTACATGCATGTATGAATGCTACTACCATCGTTGGACCAAGTTAACCTTCCGGTCCAAAGCCGTAGAAAAATAGAAGAATAACCTTATTCTTCATATATCCTTCCGCGAGTGCTGCTACTTCCACCATCGCCTCCATCTTCACACTTACAACATATTTTCTTAAAACTAAATTGCCGGGTCTAACAAACCTAACATCGCCGACTGTGACCAAACAATTGTTTATAATTGTTCATGGTTCGCTACCGCGAGCCATATTATAATTAACATACTAACATAAACGGTGGCGGAGAGAAGAAAATAGTGTGGAACAATATTTCTTTATAACTACCGTAAATATGAAGAGCTAAGAATACGGCTTATATTTTCGGAACCGCAATAATATTTGTAGTATTATGACATTAATTATTTTTTCGAACCCTTGTTGGACCAACTCCTTAACTTTGGCCCCACCATTGCCACCTAACTTCTCTCCTGAACATATAGTATTTTTTTAAAATTGAACTAATTAAGGTTCTTAACTTGACGTACCTAATACATAGAAGTAATGTTTATTGTGAATGTTGTTTACTTCTCAATACGAGGGATCACTGGGTATTTTTCATACAACTGTGATGTATTTTTTGTTTAAAAATGCTTGTTAACCCTTGAGGAAGAAGATATAAAGTGAAGATTGAAATTTTTCATTAAATTTTCTCTGATAGCAGCAACTCTCAAAAATACGTTTCAAAATGGTCTAATAGTTCATCTCTCAAAGCACTTGCTTTAATACTGTTCTAGTTACAGTAGAACTTGACAATCCAAGCTCCTGAATCGATGGGGGAGAGAAAAAATCACTTATAATTACTGTACTATAAAATTATATTTTAACTGTACTGAGCTAACTGAAACCATTATAGACCAATTATATAGTTAAAGTGAGTTTTTAAATTGTCATTGCTTCTGAGATTAGCTTATGAGGTGTTTCTTTGCAGACTGAAGCACATCCCACGCCCCAAAATGCAGGTGTGTATTTTGGGGGACCAACAGCATTGTGATGAAGCTAAAGCTAATAATGTTCCATTTATGGATGTGGAAGCTCTTAAGAAATTGAATAAGAACAAGAAACTAGTTAAGAAATTGGGTTAGTATGATGTATTATTCTAACCAATATTTTTCCAAAGTATTGAAGGTTTTCTTAAATTTTTTAATGTACGAGTTCGAAACAAGTAAATAAATCTTCAGCTCATTTTGCATGCCATCTATTGGTGAATTTACTGGAACTTCATTCTTTTCATACTTAAAGTAAGTTTTATTTGTTTCAGCTAAGAAATACGATGCATTTTTGGCTAGTGAGGCTTTAATTAAGCAAATTCCGAGACTTCTTGGCCCCGGCTTGAACAAAGCCGGAAAATTTCCAGGGTTGCTTTCTCATCAAGAAGGAATGATGGCAAAGATTGATGAAGTTAAAGCTACTATTAAATTTCAAATGAAGAAGGTCAGTAGTAAGTTATGAGCTCTGTATGGAGTATTCTTTATTTAAGCTTATTTACCTTTTTTTTTTTTTCCCCCTTCCGTAGGTATTGTGCTTGTCGGTGGCTGTTGGACATGCGGGAATGACTGAAGATGAACTTGTCCAAAATGTTCATTTGTCAATTAATTTTTTGGTTTCTCTGTTGAAGAAGCACTGGCAAAATGTCCGTTCTTTGCATGTAAAATCAACAATGGGTCCACCCCAGCGCTTGTATTAAAGAGTCAATAAAATCTTTTTTTTGATGGAAAGAATTGTTATTGCTCAATGTTTTTTTTTTTCACGTGCCTACCCAACAACTCCTTGTCCAACTGGAAGTAGAAGACATGCAATATATGTGTTGTACTCTATTTCATATCTTAAACTTGGACTTGTTTTGAGAAAGTAAATCTCTGCCAGTAATGGAATTACTAGGTTAGGTGATATACTATAAGAATTTTGCTCTGATTATTATTAAATATAATTTCATAGCTCTTGTGTAATTAAATGTTTGGAAGATATGAGATGAATCCCAGGTTGTCACAAAACTTGTCACTCTCTAATCTTCCCCCTCTCTTACCCCTGCTCTTTGAATGCTATCATTTCCTCTGATAAGCTCTCTACAAGGTCTGCCTGCCAGTCAGTTCTCAGCCTGTGAGTGGATGAAGTGAGAGAGATCCAGTAGTATTTAACTATCGGTGTAATGTGACAATTGTTTGCAGATTTTTGAACTTTACCATGAGAAGACTAATTCCAGGCAATTTTTGTGAGGCTTATGGAGCATTCAGTCCCCATGCGTGTTAAATAAACTAAATCAATCTTGGGAAGTTAACTACAGAAATAAATTGGTGAGGTGTTATTTGGTATCACTACTCATGCTAGTTGTAGAAAGAAATTTAAGCTTTATAGGAGGTTAACATGCAATAATAACGTAATTGTGTTTCAGTTATTGTATTGTGATATTTTTTGTGTAGAATTAACAATTCTTTTTATTTTCAGTTTTTATTTAATCTCTATAAATTATGTTGTTCTTGGTGCTATTATTGGTATTCTCTGTTCATATTAGTGGAGAAACTTATCTTAATGTAACAGGTCAGTGCTATTTTTTGGGTGTTCTGTTTTCTATTTTGCATAGAATGTGAATGTACCTTCCATATCAATTCTTCTGAAAACATACCAACTTTTTCCTGTTCTGTAATATTTTTTAATTTAGGGGAAATCTCACTTTTGTTTTTTAATGAACTGCTGAAGACTGCTCAATGAGTTCTTGGATATACTGTTTGTTTTGATATATTGACTTCTTGTTAGTGTTTATTATCAACGTTATGTTGATGTTAATTTTTGTATTTTGAAGTGGTTCATTTTCTATAATTTTATTTTGTTTAAAGAATATCCCTATTAAAGGTCATTTATGGTGGGAATTTTGATAACAATTAATCCCAGGGTTAGAAGAATATATGTATGGTTAACTTGCTAATTTAAAATTTTGCTTATCCAAAGTTCTCCAATAGCTTGTATGTAACATTTTTGGCTGTTAAAATAACATTGAGGAAAATATAACACTATTATTTCACCTGCCAATCCACATTGACAGATGGACCCCTGTCAATAAACCTAATTGTGATTAGGAACCTGAAAAACAGAACCTGCCTGCTAATTGATGTAGCAGTGCCAGAGGATAAAAAAATATCAACACTGAAAGAAGTGTAAAAGTTAAATAAAATTTGAATTGGTAAACCCTTGCATCCCAATAATAATAATAATAGAATGGAAGATTACCCTAATAGTTGTGGGAACTTTAAGTGCAATTTGTATTATGAAGAAATACCTGGATTCCATTTCTGGCAAACAAAGATAATAGGAAATGCAGGTGATCCTCATTGTGGTGCCTCTCTTATGGCAGTGTCCATATTTTATGAAAATTCATCCTTTCCTTAAAGTGGGCATCAACCTAGTATGAGGAACTTATGCCAGCCAGAGCACCTTCAGAGCTGTAAATACTCAATAAGAAGAATAAAAGGGAAAAATAATTAATTTAGTTTTAAATGTAATTTATAATTGAAGGACAATAATTATGCGAATATTATTATAGACAATTAATTTTTAATATAATACTTGATTAGTATTCACTAATATATGGCCAATGTTTCGATGATAGTTGGGCATCATCTTCAGGGCCACTAGAAATTAGTATTTAAAAGTAGAATTACAGTGGAATTACAAGATGAATATTTAAGTACATAACAGTTACAAAATAAATAAATAATAAAAATAGTTACAAAATATTTGATGATATGTGACATTAATAAGTACAAAAATAAAATAAAAATTATTCATACAATTGTGAGATATACATAACATTTAAAATGTATATCACATACCTGCTATAGTTTTTTAAATGTTCCAATTATCAAAAAATTAATACTCATAAAATTTTCTTTTTAAAACCATAAAGCAATAAAAAGCATCACTTGTTGCAAGAATAAAATAGTAAAGCAAGTTCACCATTGTCTAGAACTTTCTTCCATAAAGGCATGATAACAATTAAAACATGATTTGTGATAAAAATATGTTAATTTTAATTTGTGAGTTGACATTGGATGTAGTTTTAATATGAATGGATTCTGAAATCAGGTGTTTAAATGTATTAATTTCATAGTCCATAATTTTTGTTTTTTCAAAATTCATTCCGTGTCCATTCTTCTTAGTGTTTAATAATTCCACTGTTCATATCCTTTAGTTATTCAAGTTTTCTCTTATGTTCATTAATTCTACTACACAACATATGTTTGGTCTGATCAGTATACACAAGGTTGCAGTCCATACATGGAATAGCAATATAGCAAGATTTTTTAAAACTAAATCCATTGATCTTAAAAGAGTACACTGAAAAGTGTGATGATAATTGACAACTTCCTCTTTAGTTTTCCTTATTTCCTATTATATTTCATTAATTACTTGTTTTGGATTGTAAGAAAACTGAATGTTTTACAATAATATCTGGCTCACATTGTCTATTGTTCATCCCCTTGTGTACTTATTAAAAAAATTTGGTTCCTAAATTGTATTAGCTTAATTTGTTCTTTTATTTTAAAAAAATGATGTAACTTTCACAATTTCATTGTATTTAATCATATATTATTAAAAAATAATAATATTAATTTTATATTACACTAGTGTTTCATAACAACTGTAAAATTGATCTTGCTTATTAAACAACTTATAAATGATCTGCATGTACATTGTGGTATTTCTTTTGAGAATAACTCATCCACCCTGGATTATCAGGTTGTATTTGCATTTAGCTATGTCCTCCTTGTAAGAATCAGACTTGTACCTTTTGACTTCCACACATTTTGCCCTGTTTGCAAGTAAAGTTAGATGAATATAAGACAGACAGTGTGAAATTTACCCTTCCATTCTTGTGTAATAATCTTTGTTTTATTTTCAGATAATTCTGAGAGTCAAACAGTCTTCTCTTCTAATACAACAGTGTCTCGTGAAACAATATCTGAAGAAGCAAGCAATTCCCACTCTGTTTTCTCATCCACTACATATTTCAATGGAAATTTATTGAATGTGACTCAATTTATTTCTTCAAATTCTCGCCATTCTGTTACAAACCCTCTGATAATCCCCTCCGATGTAAACCCTCTCAACAGGATCACTTCTATGTTTACACATGGAACAACTTCCTCCAATATTGCACCATTAAAAAACACGACCCAAGAATTAACATCCTCTAAAATAAGAAAGCGGGAGATACCTTCTGAGACAACCTCGCTGACCACAGACCCTGAAACAACTATAGAGAGTTCAAGTTCTGAAACTTCAACTCCAAAGATTACGATTGACACATCGACCTCCACTGACACCACAACTGACACTGCCCCTGAAAACACCACAACTCCAAAAACCACTGTTACAACCCCAGAAAATAACACCACTGACCCAACTACCTCCAACACGACCACCACTGACACAACCCTAGAAAACACCACCACTACCTCCTATGACAGCACCACTACCTCCTATGACAGCACCACTACCTCCTATGACAGCACCACTACCTCGTATGACAGCACCACTACCTCGTATGACAGCACCACTACCTTGTATGACAGCACCACTGACGCCCCAGAAACCACCACTGTTACAGCTTTCCCTAACACTACTACTGATGCACCTACTACCAACTACACCTCTGACATCCCAAATACTGATACTCCTGAGACAACTGAAGCAACCACTTCACAAAGCACCTACATCCCCACAACTACAGATGGAGCTAATACTACAGATGATGCAAATACTACATCAAGCACCATATCTGTTGAACCACCTGTAGAAAAAGGTTTCTTGAAATCTCTATATTTCCTCTTGTTCTTAAATCACTGAACTATGTTATTTTATACCTACAAGTTTTGTATCACTTCACAAATGAGAAACATGTAAAGTAGATAAGGAAAATTATTTGCGTTTTTTACTCCCTCTGAATATTAACAAAATAAATTGAATTTTCTCAGTTTAATGTGAAAATAATTCACTGATAAAATTAAGTGTTTAAGAAAACTTTTAATATTTTAATTTGGGAAATTGTATTAATTCAATTAAATAAATTTGATCTGTACCAAATCTGAAAGAAAGTTGCTGTTGAAATTTAAAAAATGTAATATACACTAAAGATCCAATTATCTGTGTTAATTGGGGAATCTGATATGAGAATTTGAATTACTGGATCTGTAGCATCGGAATAAAGAAGAAAAATGTGTGATACAAAAGACACTTATGTAGTAAATTATTTCTCAAGTACTATGTAGGGCTACTGTATATCAAATACAAGTATTATAAGAATCATATGTAAATTACTTCTATAATTCTGAAATTAATTATTTCTTTATATAAAAATCTCATATACAAATTCAGTATGATAAATAAAAATAATATTATTGATTGGATTAAATAGCGAAAGATTCTCTGTTTCACTTGAAATATTTCTGAGAGTGAACATTATTTTCACAAGGAAATTATTTTTTCCTCGTATGAGAAAATAGAAATATATTTTCTTCTCCAAAATCGATTTGGGTAGTGGGGAATTGGATTAATGGGATTCCTGCTGTACCCATATGTAGTCAAGATATGATATTATTTCATAAAATTCTTATATATTTTCTCATCATTGTTTTTGTTTATTTTTCAGACAAGAGTACTGCTGTATTGTTGGGAATTTTATTACCTGTACTTGTGATTGGAGTTAGTGTGATATTATGGATGGGCTATAGATCAGGAAGATTAGTTTGGTAATAACAATATTTGTACTTACAATTGCAATTCTAGTATGGTACTATTAACCTTTTACTCATTAGTCACATTGCATTACAGGCCTCCTAAATATTTATCGTCGGATGCACCTGATAACATAAGACCATCTTATATTGCACTAAAAAAATTCCCTGCACATTGTGATCAGATGTTGGAAGTTCCTTCAAAGATAAATAGTGAATTTGAACTTCTGAAAACCTTAAGTGATGATATTATCTACAGCGAAAGTTTTATTGCTGCCCAAATGCCTGACAATAAAGTGAAAAACAGATACACAAATATTTTACCATGTATGTTTTACTTATATTTCCTTTGGTGTTAGTTCATGAAATATATTTCAGTAACTTGTCTAAGATTTTGGAGGAATTTTCTAAGTCTTAACCATTTTGAAACCACTGATTGAACTTTGCTTATATAGAATTACCAGTACTTTCTTTAATTTTGTGTGTATACTTTCTATACTAATCTATGAATATATATTTGTATTTTTCCTCGGCACTGAGTGTATGATTAACAAAATGTTTTGCAAGATTTATGAAGTAAATTACATTCTCTGTTATCAATGATACTCAATACTCCATATAAAATACCTGTGAGACTTTTTGCTGTCCTCAGCAAATTAACAAAATGCCCACTGATTCTGAGAGTTTTTAATTTAAAATTATTCATGTAACATTTTTTCCATTTATAATATTTTTGTTTATTAAAACATTTTCAATGGTGTAGAACATTTAAAAATAAGTGAAATCCTAATGAAAATTAAGTTCTTGATTTTTCATAATAAAACGACAATTTTTATTTTTTCAAATAAAATAGTTAAAATTTGACATTCTGAGTATAGCCACCAATCATAAAATTATTATTCACACTCAAAAATCCTAGTAATTTTACCAATTTATTAGTATTCATTTTAAGACACTGTGTAGTTTAGTTGGTTGAGGCAGAGGCATCCCTTGAAGTTTGTTTTTGGAAAGGAGAGAACACAAACCAATAAGAAAATTCATTCTCAAATGATGTTTTGAGAGTTCCTCCTACTGAATGTAAAAATTAGTTAAGACAATTTTGGGTGTTCATATAACTTTTTAAAAATATATACTACACTTTTCCATTATTTTATTTCATATTTTTTGTTACCACATAATTTTTTTTGCCACTTAGATGATTCAACGAGAGTGAAATTAATTCCTGAAGGCAATGACTTCTTCAGTGACTACATTAATGCATCTTACATAAAGGTAAGAAGAGAAAAAATGAATTTGGGGATGATATTTACTACACACATCTATTAATCCAAATACATAGTAATAAATCACTTATAAAATTAATAAATAGATTGAAATATTAAAAATGTTGTTACCTCTAATGAATTTACCCAGCATTTTTAACATAATGTGTTGTAATCATTAAGTTGATTATTAAAGAAATTTAGTGGTATGGGTACAATTGATTAGATTTCAAAGCACTGAATCCTAAAAATGCACTCGTGACATTTAAATATTCTCGAAGGCTTCCGCAGTCGGAGTCATATGTTGCTGGGCTTTCCGGTTGGTGCATGTGATGGTAGTTGCTTGACATTTCGGCTGCCATGCTGCAGCCTTCTTCAGAAGTTCGGTGGTTGCGAGCGTAGTGCTCTGGACATCTACGACATCAAAAACCATGTAGACGTGGGAATTTACAAAAAGCATGATAAATCAAAATTGTGTAATATCATGTCAGATAGGTGGCTACTTGGGTGAACTCATTGATAGTCAAGACCCCGCAGGGGGCTCAGTTTCGACTGAGAATGGGCTTGGCGAACCCACGGCCCCGAGCTGGGGACTGGTACTGCGCCACCAGTCCCCGGACACCGTAAGCTTTGGGCATGCTTCAGCGACCATCATAGGTGGAAAGTTGTGTGTTGCAAAGGGCGGAGATCTTGCCTTCATCGACCGGGTTGCGAGGAAGGATTAAAATAAAATATAAACCTCTATTTAAAAAAACCCTCAACCTCAAGGCGTTACGCGCCGATGAGGTGAATGGGTGTTGAGGAACACTCGCTAGCGGACAACCTCTGGGGCAACTGCCGTACCTCCGTTGAATAAGACTTCGTGGCGTGATCCACGTCACCAGACATTTTATTCCGAACTCGTGGACCAAATTAACACATGTCACGGTTTCTCCGCCTTGCGGTGTGGGTGTGCCGCAAGATTAGTATTCTACCCAAGGGTCTTCGAAGCGGCCGAGGGTACACAGCCCTCCCGCTTAAGAAACAAAAACGGATAAGAAACAGAACATTTCTCACGAGAATGTTTTCTACGTAATGACACGTATAGACGGGACACTTGAAAAAGTATCCCCATTCTGTATTTACAAAGGGTTACGGGGATTACTTGGAACGCTGAAGTCAATCAAGAGGTTCCGTGATGGGTCAATGCTGTTGGAAACCAAAACCAACAAGCAAGCGCTGGCACTTTTGAAATGTACTTTGTTGGGAGAGTTCCTGTGAAGTGTGAGCTCCTTGCCGCGCTTAATCGCAGTAAGGGAGTCGTAAGTTGCAGGGACATTATGGATATGGCACTGACGAACTTGTTGCAGAATGGGAGGTTGACCACATGGTTGAGGTCCGTCAGATCATGAGGTAGGTTAATGGTGTTCTGCAGAAGCTTCCGAAAGATCTAAAAGCTGAATGGCTTTTCCTGCCGGTGCGTCCCTTCATTCCAAATCCTCTGCGATGTTTCAAATGCCAGAGATTTGGACATACAACAACATCCTGTAAGGGCCGGGATACATGCGGGTAGGAGGCACACGAACTCGGTGTTTCATGCATGGGGCCTGCAAAGTGCATTGATTGCACAGGCGGCCACCCGGTGTGGAGCAGGAAGTGCGTCGCCTTTCTGGAAGAAAAAAAGGTGCAGGAGATCAAGCCTACGGAGAAGATCCCGTACGGTGAAGCGCGGAAGAAATACAGGGCTTTATAACCTGTATTTTCTACCAGTTACTCCACCAGAGCACTCCTGTAGTAAAGAAGAACGTTTCCGTTCAAGCCGATTTTACTGACGTGTCTACGACAACGTCGTGCACATGCCAGTGCAACTGCGGGATAAAAGATGTTCAAGCTGTTCCTGTTAAGCCAAAAACTGCATCTACAACCCATCAATCTACTTCACTGAAAACATCTAGCAGTGTGACACGTGCCCCAGCAAGTACTAAGCAACAGACAAAGACAAAGCAGTGTTCCAAGGCTAAACCAATGAAACTTAACGATTTTATTAAAACAAACACAACATCCAAGAAGTCGCAGAGACGTAAAAAGAACGTCTCTGTACTTTTTCCGAGTCGGATTGTGCATGGACTGACGGTGACGCGGAAATGCACATTCATGAGCCTGATCCCGGAGGTTCCAAAAAGTAATGGCTTCCATACTTCAGTGGAACCTTAATGGTTATAGAACTCAACGTGAAGAGTTACAACTCTTAGCGCGTCGTAATCCAATCTGTATTTGCCTACAAGAGACACACCTTTCACCAGAACATTCACCCTCTCTGCGAGGATACAACAGCTTCAGATATGACGACACCACGGGAGATCGAGCAAGAGGTGGAGTTGCCGTGTTTGTTAGAAACACTATCCTCTGCTCACCTGTTCTCCTACAAACTCAAATCCAGACTACAGCAGTCACAATTCAGAGCATACCAACTATGACCGCGTGTTCAATCTATCTTCCCCCGACACGAGATTTCTTGGAGACTTCCCTCAGAGATCTAATTCTCCAGCTCCAGAGACCATTCCTCCTCGGAGATTTCAAAACTCACAGTGTACTGTGAGGTTAGTCGACCGATTGCCCCAGGGGCCGACTGCTGAATTATCTTTTTGAGCGTGAAGATTTATGTCTAATGAACACCGGGGAGATGACCCACTTTGCGTTTCCCACGGGGTCATGAACTACTATAGACCTGTCAATTTGCTCTCCTGAAGTTGCTGATATCTTCCAATGGATGGTAGAAGATGATCTGCATGTTAGCGTCCATCATCCTATCTGGTTGTCCTTGCAGGAACGTGCGACTGTTCTCGAATGTAAGCCACAGAAATGGATTCTCAGAAAGACTAATTGGACACTACCGTTCTCAGGCTGTCCTCAGAGAAATGGATAGTGTCCAAGAAAGGGTCGACCATCTGACCGAGTTGATTCATCACGCCGCTGGAGAATTCATTCCGAAAACATCTGTTTCCGCGAAGACCTCATGTCCCCTGGTGGAACGATGCATGTCGGTCCGCCATTCGGGCGAAGCGAAGAGCATTGCGGAAATGTAAGGGTAGTCCATCTCCGGAAAACCTCGCCGAATATCGGATTGCTAGATCAAAAGCGCGCAGAACCGTCAAAGAATCCAGATCCACCACCTGGAAAGGGTTTCTAAGTACCATTAAAAATACAACATCGTCCACTAAAGTATGGAAGTCATTCTGATATTCTGTATCGTATGATGGACGGTATTCTCGAGTCCCAATATCTGGACTCAATTATCAGGGTCAGGTTCTCACCAACAACAGAGAAATGGCAACAGTTATGGCTGAATACTTTGCTGACCTATCATCTACAGCAAACTGCGATCCTGGTTTCGCGAGGAAAAAGGAAATAACAGAGAGCACCTCCTTTGTTCCTCAAGCTCTGAACTATAACACTGCCCTCTCAATGTGAGAACTTCAGTCAGCTCTAGTGACAGTCCACGACACTGCTCCTGGCCCTGATGCCATTCATTATGAAATGTTCAGACAACACAGTCTCGAATCAAAAGTATACCTTCTGGATATCTTTAATCTTTCATCCCCCAGGGGACTTACATCTAGTAAGTACGTGTTTGGCAAACACGGGGCCCCGAGCTGAGTGTGGCATTACTTCCACTTGTGCTAGACTTCTTCCTTTCTCTTTCTTGACCTCCTTGGTAACGTCTTGTTCTTTTCGATCCCGACGCTAGTAGGTTGCGAGGGCTAGGGTATCTTTCATTTTCCTCGTTGTAATGTTTTGATGTAATGATATGTTTTGATGTTGTAATTCAGGAAGGTTTTTAGTGGGTATGGTTGAGTCATGTTGGCTCTCCTTAGTGCGTAACTGCATTTTCCCTACTTGTACTGAATTTTAGGGCTCTAATGACCTCGATGTCGGCGAGCCGTAAAACCTCCCCCCCAAAAAATAATTTAACCTTTCATGTTTCGAGGGAGTATTCCCTAATTCCTGGAAGGAAGCAACGCTTATCCCTTGACTAAAACCAGGAAAGGACAAAACTTTCGCCTAATCCTCGACAAACACCGGGTCCATTTGGCTGTGTTTACGGACGGGTCGTAACAGGCTGCTGGTGTCGGCTGCTCCGTGGTGTTTCTCCGTAAAACCTGTAGCTACCGTCTTGGCGACCTGTGCAGCGTTTGCACCGCTGAGTGCTACGCCACATTGAGAGCACTGCGTTCAACAAAGTGCTCCCGCGGATCAAATTTCCTGATTTGTTCTGATTCTCTAAATAAATAAATTTATTGTCAAATAGCAGTACAAACTGCGTATGAACACGTGGAGGACAATTAACTAATTTACTCTCCGGAAGCAAGCAAGGGACCATCCCATCAATTCCATCTAAATGCCCTTCAAGCAATCTAGACTATGTATCCAGCTGATAAGCTGATCCAGAACATCCAGGATGTGCTTTTCTCGCTCCAAAGTGATGGATCGAACATAATGTTTTGCTGAATTCGCGGACACGTGGGAATCTGAGGAAATGAGGAAGCAGACGTTTCCGCAAAAGCGGCATGCCTCAAGAATCGCGTGGATTTCTTTATGATTCCAAAAAGGGATCTCCCAAATTCCATCAAGACAAGGATTCTGAGTGAATGGAACAATGAGTGGTTGGCTGTTGAAGGGAATAAGCTCCGGCTTATCAAATCCTCTGTTAAGTCATGGAGCAGTTCCTGTAGGTCGACCAGGCGCGACGGGGTCTTGCTATCCTACCTGCGAATAGGACATTGTCCTCTCACTCATCAATATCTCTTATTACTTGATGATGAACCCGTTTGTGAGGAGTGTAGCTCTTCTCTGACAGTGTGTCATCTACTAACTGATTGCAGAAAATACACCAGAATAAGGAGACAAATTGGTTTGGCTGCAGATTTACAAACAATTCTCGGAAATGAAACGTATGATGTTAATAAACTATTGAATTTTATGAGTAGATCAGGGCTCCTCGCACAAGTTCTCGGGAGGGTTTAAATTTGCATTCTTCTTTCCTCTTCCCTGTCTTCTTTCTTCTATCCTTCCTTTCCGTAATTTGAAAATTATAATTTTTA
>NNCF01125962.1:993540-1022453 GCA_002313205.1 Laupala kohalensis | reverse complement strand
TTTCTTTCATCTTTGTATTTAGATATTTGTTGAATTCAGGAGGTTGTTTTTAGTGGGTATGGTCAAGATATACGGCGAGTCCCATATACGGGGAAGAGTCTTTACGGCTCTTCTCTGGTGCAAAACTGCATTTTTTCCCCACCTACAAGGGCTTTAATGACCTTGCCATTGACAAGCCCTAAAGCCCCACAAAAAAAACAAAAAAACAAAAGTAGTCAATAGTTGAACGATATCTACTTGTTGGTTTCCAATTTATTAGCATAACATTTGAAACAAGGAGAGCTCAACATGAAATTTTAAAATTATTTTACTGTGCAAGAGCTTTGGCACTTTCTTTTAAGAAACAACTAAAAAGAGAACAGCATACATAATTATGAGATATTTACTTAGTAATATTGATTCTGTTTATATTGCATGAGTAAATGAGTGGATTATTGACAATAGCTATGTAATTCACATATGGAAACAAGAAAATATGATTTCATAAAGAATTTATTTATTGCTTCTATACTACATACAAACACACATTTTTATGGACCACAACATTCAAGAATTGAAGGGCAAACTGATATTTTTGTGTATGATGAAATTTGATCTTTTGCATTAGGGGTATTCTAATGAAATTGAATACATTGCTACCCAAGGACCTAAAGAAGAAACTAGCAGAGACTTCTGGAGAATGATTTATCAAGAACCAGTCAAAGTTATCATAATGGTCACGCAGTTAGAAGAAATGGGCAAAGTATTGTTGTTTCTGTAATTTTATATGATTGTGTTGCATAATTCTTTTTCTTTTCATTTTATTTTTATTTTTTTTCAGCCAAAATGTCACAAGTATTTCCCTAATTTGCGAGAGAATATTGTGCTCGGTGATATATCTATATGGTGTACAACTGAGCTTCATTTTCCCATATACACTTCACGAACTCTTGTTTTAACTAAGGTAATTGTTCTTATTAATTATTTATATCCAAATTTCTTTGATTACTAAAGTGATTAAAAGGTCTCTTCTGATGCTTATAAATGTTCTACACATAAACATTAATCATCTCAAAATGAAGATTACTGATAAGGGACAAAAGGACTCCAAAACACGTTTAAAGTATTTGCGCTAACACTATTTCATTGCTGGTAATTTACTTTATGCATTTATTCCTCAAGTTATTAACAGTTTTTGTGTACAAATATAGTTTTGAGTCTCAAATGATTTGTACTGGAATGTTTAGATAAATTAATGAAAGGAATGTTAGAGTATTAAACAACCAAACCAACAAACATATTGTTTCAGGGAATTAACTTTTAAAATGCATATTTTTCCTACTTACAAAATATTCACTGAAGATTTCACTAAATATTTTTCAATCTCTGTATGCAAGGTAAGATTTTAATGAAATTAATTGCTTATTATATTATCAAGGATTCACTGTATGGAACACCTGAAGAATATAATTGAAATTCAGACTTTATGTAATAATCTACAGAATAGTTTTGTGAGACTCCAGTGCTTTTGGACTTCAGACCTCATCTGATTCTCCCTCTCAAATTTAATTTATTGATAATAAATTATTGTTTTACATCTTGAAAATAATTTTTTAATATTTGGTCATTTAAGTACCTAATATCACTATTTAATATGACAAAAGACCAAGAAGATACATTTTTTATCTTCTGTTAGATTTTATTTATTTTGCTGATGAAAAAAAATTTGTAGAAATCATTCATTTATGTAAACATACAAGATTGATCCTAATATATTTTGTAGAATGTATATTTTCTCTTCTGAGGAAAAGTATTGTATCATTTGTGTACTTTTGTTATGCATAAAAACGTTAATATTATTAATCTAGTTGTTATTAGAATTTGAGGTTATTTTCCTTTTTTTATGTTCTTTAATACATTTTAAGTAGTTTTAATACATAATATTTATGCAGTAAAATTATTGACATAAAAAATAAATATTGAACATTTGTATATTTTGTTCAGTTTTCTTAAAAGTCCTAATTTGGTGAGTAAAATTATTTTCTGTGTTCCCTTGTAACATTAAATTTATCTTGATTGTTAACTTGAGTAATAAAATATCCCTGTATATATGAATGATCCGTGATCAAAATTGAAAAACCAAGTTGTAATAAAACATTACATAGTTTTTTCAGTAATTATTGCTGTTTTATTTACAGGATGATAGAAAACGATCAATAACTCATCTTCATTTCCGAGAATGGCCTGATTTTGGCTGTCCATCTACTCCAGACTTAATGCTTCAATTCTGTCAAGTTATGAGACAGCACATTATTGTGGCCCAACCTGGAATAACAGTGGTACATTGCAGGTATGTATGAAGGTCCGTTTAATTCTTCTGAATAATCTGGCAACAGATGATGCTTCTTTCATAATAACAATGAAAATTGAACATATTAAAAACTTATAACACACTTCAAAGTCTCTGAGAACATCTTGTTAAGACTTTCAATTCGTGAGAATATAGAACATAAAATATTTGTTTTTTCTTAAAGGATCATTTGACTTAATTATTAAAGAACTTGGCAAAATATTTTAATGCAAATTTTATTATAATACTTCCATGACAATATTTGAATTCAAATAATATTAATTAAGTAAGAACATTATTGTATTTTAACTCACAACTTCCGAGTACCTACTTGTGGAGGAGTGTTTACAACATCAACAGCCAGATGAAAATTGCGATGCACCGGGACTCGAATCTGGGACCTCCTGCTCTGGCCACTGCATGGATAGCACACCTGTGGCCAGAGCAGGAGGTCCCGGGTTCGATTCCCGGTACATCGCAATTTTCATCTGGCTGTTGACGTTGCATTATATTGTATTGTATTAAATTATCAGTTCTGTACGTGTAAGAACCCTCCCCTTTCTGGTATTTTTAATTCTTACTTCAAACTCTGAGGAGTCAGCATGGTTCAGTGAGTAGAGCGCTGAGTTGCTGGTTGGATGGCTGGGATTTGATTCTCGGTGGGGTGGGGATTTTTCATCACACTTCAACATCCAGACTGACTTCCAGGCCGACTCAGCCTACTGTTAAATGAGTACTGGGTCTATCCTGGTGTCAAACCTTCTGGAGTGAGATGCTGGCCACATCTCCTCCTATTGCTGAGGTCAAATAATTATGGAGCTCTACCCTCTGTGAACCCATTGTAGGACAGTTTGACCCCAAACTCTTATGTATCAAAATAAAATCTAGATCAGTTACAATCTTTTACCCTAAGGAATATGACCGTGAAAGTTTCATATCAATCTATTCAGTCATTTATGCGTCAAAACTTTTTCAACCAAACTTTTTGTAGAAGACCATGGTAAAGATGAGTAAGGACATTGCCAAGGGAGGCTAGTAGGGCAGGCTGCTTCTGTGGAGATTTTAACAAATAATTTTATGCAATTTGAGGCTGGAAAATATTACTGATATTATTTTTATCAAACTTTGTGAAATTATGTGAAATGGCTGGGAAGAAGTTAATTAAAACTCCCAAGGGAAGGTAGGTAGGTTCTTCTAAATTTCATCAAGTGAATAAAATTTTATATTATCCTGGCCCGGGTTTTTCTCCGTTTTTCCTTCGGGTAGAGGTGGATTTCTTCCAGGCTTTGTCTAGGGGCATGTTTATTGAAACAATAAATCATGAATGTAGTGTTTTTTCAACTCTTATGATTTTTAAACACTATACTCAGAATAATCTATAGTTCGATAATAACTTGTACATGTAAATTTACAAACATATTTGCGTTAAATTACAAACATATTGACATTATATATGTATTATAACTCGCAGCTAACTTTTTATCTTATCTAGGAACTTTTGCAGAAATTTTTGAATCCGTCTCTGCCTTAGGGCCCTTGATCGGAATTGATGGGATGGTCCCTTTCTTGCTTCCAGAGAGTAAATTAGTTTATTGTCCTCCACGTGGTCATACGCAGTTTGTACTGTTTTTTGACAAATTTATTATTATTATTATTATTATTATTATTATTATTATTATTATTATTATTATTATTTTGTTAAATTACGACACATCTACCGTATTTACCCGAATATAGTCCCCCCCCCTTATTTAAGGAGGCAAATGAAAAATGAAGTTGAGTAAAATTAAAGTCTTTCTGGAGGGAAATGCTCATTCAAAATTCCATGTGAAATGGTTGGTGCAACTTAACTGTAATCATAAAGATTTTAAACTGAAAAGCTAAGTGGTGCAGTTCAACTTCTCTTGACAACGCCCGATCCACACAGACTTTACTTCGAATTCTCTTTCCGCTGTTTTATTTCCGTGTGTCTGAGCATAATTTAGAACTCGCAGTTTGAATTTAGCGTCGAAGCCCAACTTTCGTCGTGTCGAAGAAGGTGATGCCAATCTGTCTATGACGGACCACTGTTCTGTTTCCACTTCGAATGATCGTCAAATCCCACCATCATCGATCGATGTTCTTTGTGTTACGTTGTTACGCTACGCATACGGCTTGTGATCGCTTCATTCGTTTTCACCGACGAAACTTTGAATGAGCAGTTTTCCGATCCTTAACTCCAAACATAGTCTCCCCACGGATTTTTTGACGATTTTTTCGAAAAAAAGGGGGGGACTATACTCGGGTAAACACGGTAACTATAATTTGTATTTTAGGGCTCTAATGACCTTAATGTTGACGAGCCCTGAAGCCCCAAGAAAAAATTTGTATTAAGAAAAAAAGATATTTGAGATCAATCTTGCTATTACAAAATCCAGATACCTGCATAATGACCGTCAACGATGTAATCATTTTAATTGAAATACTGAGCCGAATTACAGAGCATTTGATACAATGGTATAACGATCCATTCCAGGACCCTGAGTCATGGTCACACTGGGGGCCCCTACTAAAAATGTTTTGATAAGCTTTTCCAAATTAACAATTGATGATGTTTAATGAATCAATTCATGGATTTATACTTCACTTGTGCCACCACTTTACATTCAAACTTAGTTTGAATAGAACATTTTACAATGGTGTGTGTGTGTGGGTGGGGGAGCAAGATGAAACAAGAGTTAACACAAAAGGTTAACAATTAAAAATTTGAAAAACAAATATCAACAGTAGTGCTTTTTTTAAAAATCACATAAACTGTATTTTACAGAAACATACAACTTCTAAAGATTATAGAAAGAATTGGTTTAATTGTAATGCCTTGGGGTCCTGTTAAAAATTATAAATAGTTTGAGAAAGTTTGAACTCATTTTTCATTGTATACCAAATTTATAAATGATGCAACGTACTTTTTAAATATTGTTTTAAATGACACCAAAGATCACGTATAAACATTTTTAAGGGGAAGTAATTAAAAATACCTTTTTTGGTCTTAAAGAACTAGACTTATGGGCCCCTTGCCACTGAGGGTCCCAGGCAATTGCACTGATCAGACCGGCAGTAGTTACGCCACTGATTTTATAACAATTTCTTTAATTATTGTTATATAAATGAAATATTAGTCAGGTTTTTAGAAAATGATTTTTCTTTTGTATATTACAAAAAAAAACAAACACATAATTTATGCTTCTTAAAACCACAGTTACTTATGTTATGCTTCATTTGTACTATTGCACCTAATGGATTATTCAGTATGGATGAGGAAGTATTATTTCTTTGGAACAGCTAGGGCTTTTTCTTTTCAGCAAATTTAATTATTCCTCCTATTTTAAAGTATTCTTGATCTTTTGAAGACATAAGTTGCCTTTTCAAGGTACGACTCTAATAATAAAATGTTAGGATTGAAAATTAATGAATCTTTTATTTCATGTTGCTTATTATTCTCTCTACTCTTCATAAGATTCTGTTTAATACAGGAATGTGTTTTAATATGTACTATTTTATTTACAGTGCTGGTGTGGGACGCACAGGAACACTCATTGCTTTCGATATACTTCTGCAGCAGATAAATGAAAACAAAAAAATTAGTGTATTTGACACTGTTTATAAATTAAGGAAACATCGTGTCAATATGGTTCAGTCAGAGGTATGTATACATGAAGAACTATTTATTAATATTCCCTTGCTGATTACTCAGTTTCTATACTTCTGAAATTTTATTTTTTGAAATTATGCATCTATCCCATTATGCTAGTATTAAGGAATACCCACATCATAAATTCTTGAAAAAGTGTAAAACATTTGAAGCACACAATTCATCACTAAAAATCATGTACAATTGTGAACATGTTATGGCCCTTTCTCTAATCATCCAATGAGTTCTGCTAACAATCAGCTGGTGAATGGATAAGCTTCCTAATCAAATTCAAAATTTTGTGTTTAATTTTCAAAAATTAGCAATCTGAATTGAAACTATTAAAAATGTTTGGATTAATGAATATTCCCTTAAATAAAAATAAAGTAATATAAAATGTGAGTTGTTACTGATAAATGAGCTCAAGTACCAAATTTAAGAAGTTAGAAAGACTAAAATGTATAAAAAGATGTGACAAGTTTGAAAAGTGAGAAGTTGCATTTGAATAGGAAATTTTTATCATTGCTTAATAAGTGTTATCTCAGCAAACTTTCAGGAGTCAAAAGGAAACTGTTACAAAAATTGTGGTATCTGAATAATTAACTTGAATGTGGTCCCACTAGAAACAGAAATTTAAGAGAATTATGTACTCTTTTTTAAGTTACAAGTATCACAAAAATTATATATGATATTTTATGCAGTAGACAGTTCCGTGAGTGAAAACCTTCAATTGAGGTACAAGGTATTGCTTATAAGTGACAACATGCGATGAAAAATTACTGATTTTCTAGGTCTTCACAAAATTTTATAAAAACTTACTCATTATTTAATTAGAATCTTATTCATTGAGAAATATTTTATTTTGGCCCATTACATTACATTACATTGAACGCTTGAACAAAAAACCAGAGATTTATGAACTTGAATGCAAGGTCTATGAGAAATTATAGAAAGGGCGAACAAACCGAAATATTTTTATTGAGCAAAAAGAGCATTTTAGGAACACTAAGTATACACAAACTGAAAAATCTACATTTGTAGAATAGTTTTGATATAATGAATGTGACTTGCAAGATATGGTAAAATTTTTAAGAATATCAAATCAAATTAAATTTTGTAAAGAATGTATTTTCAAAATTTTAAATCTAAATCGTTAACTTTTCTTTTCCAACATAAAGTAATTTGGCAACTACTGGCAGATGAAATCGAATAAGTGAACCCAGATGGCACGCATGCTGCAGGTACATGGTACACATGCTGTAGGAACATGTAAGAAATACATGAATAACAATCCTCAACATGAAGGTGCATGTGAAACCAAGTCTTATGTGCTCTTAGCATGTGTGCTACCTGAGCTCACTTATCCCCTACACAGATGTGTCCTAGGTTTTCCTGAATATCAGTATGGTTGGAAGTGGTATACATTTGTGGGAGGTGAGAGTGTGAGGGAGTGTTGGACACTCCTGTGATCAAAGCAGGAGATTTCTGGTTTGTTTTCCAGCTTGTTGCCATTTTCATAATTCTGACATTATCACATATCTTTTCCATGTGTAGATGCATGGGAAAAATAAATGCATAAAATAATTTGATTATGTATATTATCTATAAATCACAAGGAAGTTTGCAGAACAGAGAACCAATAAATCACAACTGACAAAGGTGCTCCACCAAAACATGTTCCAAACATTTGTAATTAAGTATTATGTTTTTAAAGTGTTTTATTATTTAATTTATTATCAAGACACTGTGTAGTATTCTATATGAATACCATACGTATCTGCGTTGCCAATTAATTTTAAATGAAATATTAGCATTTTTTGATGCATCATATAATAACACCTATTTATAACAATCTTTAATACATTTTTTAATTCTAGAAAAATACTATTTTGCAATATTGTTATAACTTTTTTTAATTTAGAGAAAAATCCTATTTAAATTTTTATTTGATTTTTCCATTATAGGCTCAATATATGTACATTTACAAATGCCTTAAAGAAGCATTGGAGAATCCTTCGTATTTAGCAAGTGGTAAGTAATTAAGTTTTTTTACTAGAAGCAAAACCATTATCAACCTTCAGAAAAGAAAACCACATGTTCTACTGAAAACTACCTTTCAAAGTAGAACTATTTATTTGTCTTTTCCTCATGATTATGTGTCATGTAACCATCATTCTTGTTCTGTCCATACAATAGTAGCCCAATCAAAAAACACTTTCAACCTAGAAAAATCTGGTAGAGCATGGTTAAATCATTATTTCAAATGAAATGTGACCCTATTGATGTCTTGTGCTAAAATTTTATTCAAGGCCAAAGGTTAAAAAAACTGATAATTTTGCAAATATCTCTTTCAGAAACATTTTATCATAAAAATAGTTTTTATTAACAGTATATTATAAATTTTTTTATAAAAAGGGTTCTCATATATTTTTGCTCCCAAAAGGGCTATCTATGAGTTATTACAATTAAAAAACTATTACTTGCAGTATGTACTGCATTCAAGACTTTTTAAGAAGTAAAACAGACAAGGAATAACCATGTTCCTTGGCATAAATATATTAGAGCAAAAATATTAGAAAAAATTCCATCTACAGATTTATGGCAAATAAAATATTTATGGAATAGCTTTAATAATTTTTTAACTATGCTGGGAAGCTGGAGCGATGATCCCTTTCACCTTCTCCATCTCTACCAACTGTCCTCTGCTTCAACCGCTGCTTTCCTGATCCCAAGCTCCATTATTTAATGCTCTAATATTAAAGTTTTTGTTTATTGAACCAGTTTTTTTAAATCAAGATGATGTGTAAAAAAATGCATTATTGATAGAGAAACAGAATTTGTGCTAAATATGCATGAACAAACAAAATAATTGCTTACTCATTATACTCACAATAAAGAATATTCTCTCAAAATGCCTATAACTACTTGTTGTCATTGCTTTGTCTTATGTCTTCCTATTTACTGGATTGACTAGGGAACATTTTTATATTGTTATATTGACATTATATTAATATATTACTATTAACTATAAGAAAATTATCATTTTTAAATTATTAATATTGTTGCTATTAATATTATCATCATTAATATTACACTGTTTATTTGATTGGTTTTATATGTTGATTTTGTTGCAGAAAATTCATCATCATCGTCTATGGAACCAATTTATGAAAATGTAGAATGTACACGAATGTCTCCATCAAGCAAAATTCCTGCTGAAGTAGTCACAATTGAAAGTGAATTTGTGTTCTAATGGTGCTAAGTTGTGACAATTGAATTGTATTTGTGTATATATAATTTAAGAAATGAGTGTGAATGTCCTTTCAGCATAAGAATTTTATTATTTTTTTACATTTAGACTGTTTTTTTTTTTTTTTGATGAATGTGAAACCAATTTGCATTTACTGTTCATTTATTGTACATTATTTGAATGATAATATTTAAAACTATTTGGAAACTATCCATTGGTAGATAGTTATTTTATTTTGATCATCTGCATTTCATTGTATGACATTGGTTCCTTTAAAAGTTTAAAGAATATTGACCGAAAATACATATGTTAGGATGTGTCAAGGTAAAGAGATGTTATGAAGTATTTAGTATAAATATTTTTAAAGAATTTTTTAAGTTAATGACTTCTTTCTTGGCATGAAGAATTTGCCATTAGGCAACTATTTACAACTATTGAAATCAGAATTGAACTATTTATGATAATTGTTCAAAAGTTTGAATTTCAATAGTCTACCAATTTCCATTTCTTTTAGATAGTTTCATCTCAACCTAATACTCATCATGGTTAATAGTGTATGAATTTCATGTTCCTTGTGTAGGGTAACATTAAGTGCATTCTTTTAATAATTTAATATTGTAGGATGCCATCAGTATTTTTGTGATTGTTTTATATCTATGTCAATGTGTCTGCCCAAAAAGACATATTGTTTTTACAATTGGTATATTGGGAATCTTTCTCTTTACAATAAATTTAGTGTATTATAAATTTATGTATCAGTATCAAGGGCCAAAAAAATTGAGAAGGTACTTACTAGTCGATTGATGGTTTGATCATAATTATTTTGAGATATATCTTTAGAAAATATAGGTTCCATTTAACTTTGTGATCCCTTAGAATGGAAATAATATGAATTAGTTTTAATATTTGAATATTTGTTATACATAACACCTTGTATTATGTGAATTGCATTTGTGATATCCTAAGTCAATATAGGCTATATAATTTATTTATTTTTGAGCGCTATCCATAAGAGGAGTAGAACCAAAATACTTTATTTTAATTAACATGTAGATCATAACCAGTATTAATAAGCAATATGACAGTAATGTTATTATTTTTAATATCCTTAATGTAATCCATATTTTTTACATGTAATAAAAAAGGCATTTTTAATATCTTGAAGTATTATGAGACAAAAAAGCTCAGTAAATAAACACGATCAAGGAAGGATACTCTGTAATAAGGTATCTAAAATGGCCCTCATCCAGAAATACATCAACTGCTTCATGCATATTCTTAAAATTTGAAGTTCAACCAGTGGGGTTTAAATTTTATAAAGTAAATCCTTTTCCAAAAATTAATTTCAGCCTTTTATTTCTAACCATCTGGTACTGTACTGATCATAATACTTTTGTCTCATAATTTTTTTTTCCTTGCCAAATTGTACCGCCACAACATACTTTGCTCCCTCCCCTTCCCCCCACCCCCACCTTCTTTTAAATTCCTACAATGTTCTCTGTGTTTCAAGCCTGTGTTAGAAATATTCACTAATATCCATCTTCTGCTTATGCAAAAATCTCAAATTTTGGACTTCGAGGGCATATTGCAAAAAATAAATAAATTGGATCTCACCTACAATCCTTCAAAAGATGTGAAGGGTATTAGATTTTCGTATTTTACACGATAAAACGAGGTCTATTTTAAAATATTTTCATTTCTTTCTCCCAGTGCCAGGTTAAAAAGAACTCTACCTCGTTCAGATCATTCAGTCTGCTGCAGACTGTACAACAAATGCTAATATACCATTTCATCTGACATCAAAGAGATCCAGATAATTTTTTTTCCTATGGATTTTTCCTTAGATCTCTATTTCCAAAAATATGTGCATGAATCGCTTTTTGAACCTGCCGCCGGCTAGATCTTAAGAAAATATGTATTTTCTGTGTGTCTACAAAATATAAACGAACAAATAAATTAACGACTTTCTACGCTGGTCACTGACATTGTATTACTAAATAATAAGACAATGTAAATATGCTTACAGTGCTCCAATAAATAGCACTCTTTGTGAAGTGTCAAGCACTGTGAGAAATAATTTGGAGTTGTAGTTCCTCTTCTTTGTTAACTTACGTTTTAAATTATTTATATGCATTCTATGATTCAAGAAGGCTGTGAGCACGGAATGTTAATAAAAGGGTTTGAACGCGGCGGGGAAGTGCTCGAGTTGCATGTGCTCTGCATGTGCTTAACGGTTTGAAATCTGTCGGATGCCCTGTGACTGCCTGTCGATGTTAGACATGTCCATGTCAGAAGAGGTGAGTCTGGCGTTCAGCTGTTGGTCGCGTGGAAATATGATGTGTTTACTATGAAGTAGTGAGTGGCTCTAAGGGGCTCCAAATTGCTGTTTGTATTGTAGAGCTGATAATAGCACAGGTATTTGTAGTCTCGTCGATGACGTTTGACGTTAGCTCCTTATTGCTAATCTTTTGTTGTACATCACGAAAGTCAAAGATTTTAAATTCATCTTTGTGATTCTACGTGTACATCATCTGCAACCTATTTCGAAAGGTTATAAGGAATTTAAATCGTAAATGTCATGGAGGTAAATTAAGTCTGATTTGGTTATTTTAGTTTTTAAGTTGAAGCGTCGTGTCATATTTAATGAATGTTTTGATTATTGGAAAATCGCATATGACCTTTGTGCTAGGAAAGTATTTTTTTATAAGTGTTGCTAATTTGACTTAAATTAATTTTGAAGTTTGTCCTTGCAGTGGGAGCAAGAACGATATGCCTTAAGGCGCCAGTTGGATGCTGAACAAGTGGCTCGCAGACATCTTGAAGATGAATTAGAAATATTACAGGAAGAGGTGAAGTCCAAAGAGCAGAAATATCAAGACTTATGTAAGCTAGTTCACGAGCAAACAGGATTAAATAAGAACTCAGAAGAGGAGTGGAATAATAAGGTTACCGAGAAAGTATCTATGAACATTTAGTTTGTGATTTTGAGAGTGTGTGTTATGAATATATTTAGGCCATGTTTGTTCCGTGAGATGTATTTTTTACATATTTTATTGTTTGTACCAGACCCATTTTATGATTTTTATTCTCTCTTGAATTACATGTTTTAGGTTTTTTCTTGGAACTGGAAATAAATTGTCGCTCCATTTGTCAGAATATAGCTTGAATATATGACTCCACATTTTTGAGATGTCTGTAGAGAAAACAATACAAACTTAGAAAGTTGTAGAAACAATACAAACTTTGAAATTAATAAAAAAAATTGTGGTTTTGAGATATTGTAACACCAAAATATAACATGATTATTTAATTGTAATTAACCAAATTCATTCTTATACCATTAATAAAAAAAAATGAGAAAGAGAGAAAAGTCTGGTTTGTCTATTTTAGTGAGTTTACAGAAGTAAATTATTTTATTTTTGTTCGAAACTTTTTCTCCTTATATAATAGTTCTTGTTAATTTGGTCAAATACAAGTATGTGTTATTAACTTGCAGACGAAGTTGATAACTTATTCATGTCATTTGTTTTTAACCATTGCGTCTGTACTACTGTATTGAAGTTAAATGGTTGGTAGTTGGTTTTGGCACCAGAAAGTCCTATAAGTATTAAATTCCGGAAAGGCAATATAAGATCAATCTAATTGCAAGTGTTGACAGTGTTTTGGTTCTTTCTGTTCTGTTTATCTTTAAAATCTGACCACTTTTATTAATCATTTGTTTCAGTAATTTGTTCATCAATGTGCATTTATTTCTCAAATTCTTTTATTTTGATTAATGAATATATTTTTCAGTATTCTTATGAAGTAAAAAAAAATAGTATTCTAAGAAGAGAATTCTGGCATCATTGATACCAGATTCTTTTTTCTTTCCCACATTTTGTAGTGTTAAACTTTCCCAAGTGTTGAATCTGAAATGGAAACTTTCTAGTTTAACAACAATTTTTTGTTCACCCAATAAATCTTGGGAATCTGTCTATTTTGAAATTTTGGTTTAAGACAGTATAAAGTCTGTACTGGTTAGTGAGTATTGGCTACTGACTGGATGGCCAGGGTCAATCCCTGGTGATGTAGAGTATATTTGTTTGTGCTCAACCCCCGGTAAAATGAGTACTGGTTGTACCCTGGGCTCAAACTGACCAGAACAAGATGATGACCCTTGTGCTGAGGCTAAGAAATTTCCAAAGAGCTCTGTCCTCTGTGAATCTCATGGGCACTCCCTAAATCCTGTCGTGGAGCAGAAAGACTTTTAATCTTATTTATGCTGTTATTCCAAATGTATTAAGGTTGGAACTTCGAAGTAGGAACTATTTATTTATGACATAGGAAGTAGATTCACATTTCAAAAGTTTTACTGTCCTGCAAAGTAGTCCCCAACATTGTGTATAACTTGTTGCCAGCGATGTTGAATTTGTAGGACTCCTCTAGCAGTGCGTGTTGTGTTGATAGTTTGAGTGGAGTGGTCTATTGCCTCAAGAATTTTGTTGGAACAGTTCTGAAGTGAATTAAATTGAAGGAATCATCTCAGGAATCAAATTGAAGTCACAATGGCTTAAGTGTTTTTTGCAGAAAGTGCACTGCTTCTTTCATGCTTAAAACTGGTTGCAGGTTGAGTTTTAAAAAAATGGTACCATTGATGGTATGCGTCAGATATTCTTCCATTATTTAATATGACAATGCTTGGGTGCACACAGCGCAAGCCGTGACAGATTAGTTTGATCGGTGGAGCTGGGAAGTGCTGTACCATCCATCAAACTCCGTGGATTTCAGCCGTTGTGACTTCTTGATCCTGAACATGAAGAAACCACTTGTGATTCGCTCTGTATCTGTTTCAGAGATTCCACATGGGCAGTGGGTTTTTAGACAATGCTTGTGGCTACTTTGAAGGCCAGAAAAACTTAGAAACATGTATTTTGTAGAAGTTGTAAATAAATAGTTTCCACTATTTAACTTCCATCCTTAGAATGTTTATTGTGTAAATTAATGGATTTTGGAATATTTCCCTTTGTATGTTCAGGTGGAGAATTTAGAGGGTCTTTTGGAACTTGAGAAGAAGGAACACTCCCTTCTGGTTGAGAAACTTACAAAGGAGCTAAATGCTGTAAGAAGGACAAGTAGCAGTAATGATGCAGTGCTTCTGACAGAAATGTGTGAATTAAAGGTGATTGTTTATTTTGATCCTTTAAAAAATACAGTAGAACTTCAATCTTCCAGATTGCCAATTATTCGGATCGATGGAAGAAAAAGTTGTATTTTTAATTATTTGACACTGTGCGTACTTATGAGTAATGTTTTTAAACATTTGTTTTCAAAGTAAATATTTAAGGGTTTGGTTTGTAAATTAAATATCTAAGTTCAAAAGTTTTTTTTTTTGTTTGCTTTTAGGAGAAAAATGAAATGTTAATGGAGGATTTGATGAAACTTAAGACTGAATACGAACAATTATTTGAAGACAACTCTGAACTTGTAAAAAGGAATACTGAACTTACTCAAATAAAGGATGAATCGGAGCAGGCATTGCTGAACAAGAGAGAAGTAGTGACATCCTATGTGGAACGTTGCAATGTGAGCTGAGTTTCATCTCAAGTATATATGAGTCAATACATTTGTATTCTGCCTGAATTTATAATATGAGATATTCATTTATTATTTTTGGAATCCACAATGGTTCCTTAGCTTAAGAAGAAAATCTGCTTGGGAATCCCATTTGTTGGCTGAAACTTGCTCTAGTTTCTATATTAAATTGTCGAATTCTTTTTGGATGCTGCCTACTATTTTATTTTAAGATCAGTTTTACTGCGTATGGAGGCAGTTTGATATGATCCATTTGTTTACCAAAAAGGCACCATTACATTTAGAATTCTTTTATTATAAAAGTTTTTTTTGTGTATATTTTTCTACAATCTATTATTTTTGTATATAATTTCCTGAGTTTGCTTTGTCATATTGATGAACTTTTCCCAGAGAAAAGATAAGTTCCAGAATGAGTCAACCTTTTATTTTTAGCTGATTTATGGTATGCAACCTTAGAAAACTTTATTGGCCAAGACTGAAAAATCTATAAAATTCCTAAATTTCACTTAGCAGCGGTATCACTTGTGGGATATGTAGTGTTCTGGTGTAGATTTTTCTTAAAGTTACCTTTGACATTGGCTTATGTCATGCAGATATTACTGTCTCTATCTTTTGCAGGAATTGCAGGAGGAGGTTGTTTTGTTGAAAGTTGAAAATGATACTTTAAAAGCAGCTCCTCAGGCTCATTCACAGAAGGGAAACTCAGTATTTGCAGAAATTGATGATAATAGGAAAGATCTGAAAAATAATTTGGAAAAATTAGCAAAAAAATATAATGAAATTAAGAAAGTGGTGTTGTCTAGGAATTCAGAAATCAAAAAGCTAAGGGTGAGTTATGATTTTCTCACTTGTTTTTCCCAACAGTGAAAGTGTAAAATTTTTAGTAATTGTAGGATTAATTACCTTTTATATATGGAAAATGTTAATTTTTTCCATTGCATTTGCTCAAGAATGTTTTAAATTTTTTTCCAATTAAGATGATTTTCATTGATTTGTTGTTGTTTTTTTCTTTCAATTTTGCTAATAATCATGATCGTGATTCCTAATAATATCAATAGTAATAAAACGTGTTTTGATGTGCAGGCTGAGAGATCTGCATTACAAAAAAAGATGTGTGATGCAACCACCAAGTATGAATTGCAAGAATCCCTGTTAATCAATACTTACAAGATGAGAGTCAAGGTATTACATTTTATAATATATTTATTTTATTACAATTTTTTATTGAATTTTATATTTATTTATCATTATTTGCAAGTATTGAAAAATGCTTGTCAGCAATTATGTTATCTTGACTTGTGATTTAGTTAAATAAGTAGCCTACAAGGCCTTCGAAGGGTAATAATTTGTTGTTGGTTTCTCTAATGAAAATTTGGATATAACTGAGATACATTAATTTCAAAATTTGCAAATTGTGATTGCATAATTTAGCATTATTGCTGATAACTCTATTTACGATATTAAATAATTAATTTAATTTTCTTACAAAGTGGAATAATAAAATATATCATGTCACATTCAAATATTGTATGTTACTTAAAATAATGGATGCCAAAAATTAATTTGATATTAACTTATGATTACAAACTAGCAGTAGATTGTCATTGTCTTTAGAGATATCCAAAAACTGAAAGTAATTTTGAAATCGGGTTTTAAAGGATAAAAATTAATATTATGATGGATAAAGCGAAGAAAGTGACAGAATATGTCTTCATATGTTTTGAGGAGTAATTAGTCCTTTGAGCCTACCATAAGTATATTACAAATAAGTCAAGGGAATCATAGAACAGTTCCAAGTCTGGTAATTGTAAAATGTGTGTCATTAAGGGTGTTATGGTAAGTTTGCCATAGACTTAAATTACTAACACATCATGGCAGTCAGTATATGTAATGCACAATTTTCAGCTAACTGCAGAGGTTCTTGATTTGATGGACTAGCACAAGCTCACAGCCATAATAAGTGGCACTAATCATCGGCTGCTACTCGTTTCCGAGCTCACAATACTTATTCCTGCTGTTTCATTTGTCCACTCACAACTTGTGAATATATTTCTTATGACTGAAGAGACCAATTATTGCATGAAACATGCGCCCACATAGATTGCATTTAATTGTTGGGAGAGGTTGTGGTAGATTTTTGCGCAGTTTGCGTGCTAATCGTTTGACCTCTTCGTTACTGTGACGTTCCTGTTCAAACTGTTTGACGCCATTTGAGATGGTTTGCCACCAAAGTGAGCGGTCCTTGGCTAATTCCTCCCAAGTTTGAAGGTTTATGTTAGTCATCTTCATGGTTCGTTTCAACTGGTCCTTATACCGCTTCAAAGGTGAACCACGAGGTCTTGTGCCAGAGCACAGTTCACTGTAGAGGATCTGGTGTGGGAGTCTGCTGTTATTCATTCTGAAGGTATGTCCAGTCCATCTTAGACGTGACCAATGATAAGAGTTTCAATGCTGTTGACATGTGCTTTTTCGAGGACAGAGATGTTGGTATCGTGGTCTTCCCATTTGATGTTCATGATGGTGCGAAGTTTTTGTTGATGAAAGCGTTCAAGTTTCTTAATGTCACGGAGGTACAACGTCCATGTCTCACATCCATACAGCAGTGTTGAAATGACAACTGCTTGTTGTACCATGAGCTTGGTATGGACTGTGAGCTGTTTATTATGAAAGACTTGATGAGGCAGTCATCCAAAAGCCACATGAGCAGCATGGAGTCTGTTTTCCACATCCTGTCCAGAGGTACATAGCTTTGATAAGACACTTCGAAGGTACGAAAAGTGTTCTACCTCTTCCAGTGTCATGTCCGAGATGGTGATATTGAGTTTTGGTAGGCTTGTACCTGGGACAGGTGGTGCAAACACCTTGGTCTTTTGCGTGTTGATGGTAAGGCCAAAACGGTTGTATGAATGCTTGAAACAGTTGACAGATCACTGCAGTTCTTTAGGTGATACATTGTCATCAGCATATTGAAATTAGTTATCTTAGTTATTTTGGTCAGTCGTGAGTGAAGTCTGGACAAGTTGAAGAGTCCCCCATCGAAGCGATATCTGATGTCTACTCCTGAGGTACCTGCTGATGAAATTACACTGATCATGGCAGCCAAATAAAGGGAAAATAGTTTTGGGTCAAGCACACAGCCCTGTTTCAAATCATGTGTGACCGGGAAAGCTTCAGAGATGTTATTTTGATGGAGCACCTGAGCCGATATACCATCGTGGAGTGCTTGAATCAAGGACACAAAGCAATCAGGACACCTGAAGCGTCTCAGTACCTCCAACATAGCAGGTCTAGGAACAGAGTCAAATGCTTTTTCTATATCATAAAATACCAAAAACAGGTTATTGTTGTTCTCTGCATTTTTCTTGGAGCTGCCTTGCACAGAAGATCATGTCCGTTGTACCTCTGGAGGCACAAAAACCACACTGTGACTCTGGGAGGATTCTCTCTGATACCTTTTGGAGGTGATTGAGCAAGATTCTTGCAACAAGTTTACCAGCTATGGAAAGGAGGGCTACACCTCTATAGTTTCCACATAAATAAATTTATTGTCAAAAAACAGTACAAACTGTGTATGACCACATGGAGGAAAAAAAAATTAATTTACTCTCCGGAAGCAAGCAAGGGACCATCCCATCAATTCCGATCAAGGGCCCTAAGGCAGAGGCGGATTCAAAAAATTCAGCAAAAATTCCTAGATAAGATAAAAAGTTAGCTGCGAGTTATAATACTAATAGAATGTCAATATGTTTGTAATTTTAAGCAAAAAATTACATGTACAAGTTATTATCGAACTATAGATTATTCTGAGTATAGTGTTTAAAAATCATAAGAATTGAAATAACACTAAATTCACGATTTATTGTTACAATAGACCCGCCCCTAGACAAAGCCTAGAGAACCTGTATGATAAATCCGCCTCTACCCGAAGGAAAACCGGAGAAAAACCCGGGCCAGGATGGGGCTACAGAATTTATGTACACAAACGTGCCAATGTTGAGTACACATAAAACTAAATTAATATGAGCCATAAGACAACACAATCATGCAAGAAAATAGTTTTTGAAATTGTTATAAGTTGTTTAAAAAGTACTACAGCAATGGCGTGATAAAGCACAAGACGAATTTAACTTTTGTTAAAATCAATAAATTCTTTTACAGTGTAGAAGCACTGGTGCAGGAGGTAGTTTTTAACCGCGGATTTGAACAGATTCAATTTCATAATATCTTTTATATTCTTGGGCAGGGAATTATATAGAACGATTCCCGAATGATAAGGTCCTTTTTGGCAAAGAGTGGTTGACACTCTAGGGCGATGAATATTACTACTATTGCGTGTATAGTGTTCGTGAACGAGACTGTTTCGTATAAAGAAAGGGTGGCACTTCAGTAATTCGGTCTTAACAAACACGACTGTTTCATAAATATAAATGCAGGGAAGTGTTAAGATATTTAATTCCTTGAATAAAGGTTTACAAGAGTTTCGGGGGTGAGATTTACAAATTATCCGAACTATCCACTACTGTTACACCACACCACAAGCCCAGATGCGATGTGGGTATTTTTTTTGGGTAGAAGCGAGATTCAACCATAAACTACAACCCTTATGGTAGAGTTCGCTGCCACCAGCTTGGTTTCCCAAACAATCAAACACTCGTGTAATAACAATAAAATATTCCTTTAATACAAGTTAAATTGAAATTGCGTATTTACAAACATACAAATCATAAATACAAGTATGAATTTGTCATTACACAGTATCTGAAATCATGAATTACACACAGATATGAATACTGGTGTTAACAATTAATTCGGAAATCTACCCAGATCATCCGAATCTCAAAAATTTACAAGTTGCTATCCTGAAATAACTAACTGTTCCAAGTTACGTCATTCGCGTCTAATAGCAATGTAATTGAATTACCGCAGCAATTCTCAGTGGTCTGACTACCAATACAAGCCAGGCCACATCTCTGTACCGGGTACTTCCCAACACTCCGCAGAAAAGTCTGAAAGTCTCCGAGGATCTTCAATCTTCCCAATATATACGGAAGCGGAGGTCACGTGATCACGCCTTCGCTTCCGCAGTGAGCACTCTACATCATCGTGGTCACCCCTCAGCTTCTGAGAACACTGTGTCTTTACCGATATGCCAGCGTCCTTCTCGGGATGCCCATTATTTCAGCATCCGGTGGAAATTTTCCATTTATGACAGTTTTTCTTTAGGGATTTTTCCGGCCTCGCCCCGGTACACATGGCGAACAAGTCCCTCTTACAGAAGAAATATTACAAAACAAAGGAAAGACAAGCACTGGTCACACCCGCCGGCCGATATTCTTCAGACGCATTGCTCCTTCCCGCAAAAGCAAGGGGATGGTCCCGGAAGACAATGAATGGAAAGGCTTAGTGGTGGCCAACTTCCCTAATCCGAGGAATTCGGCTTCGTTTCTCACTGACGCACCCACTTCAGCAAAGGCATCAAAATAACATTTCACAAATGGGTAGAATGTCTTGGTTGTGATGTTACAACTACGATCTCCCTTCTTGAAGATGGTAACAATTGTTTAATTTTTTAGGTCACCAGGTACCTTCTTGGTTTCCCAAATCAAAAGAATGAGAAAAAAAGACTTGTCTTTAGAGGCAAAGCTCCACTTTGAATCAACTCCAGTGAGATGTTGTCTGGCCCAGGTGCTTTTCCAAAATTCAACCTACTGAGTGCCTCATTGAATTCTTGATATGTCTGCAGCATGTCCATCCATGGTTGTGGTTGTTGGAGTACATTATGGAGAAAGTCCTCCGCAGTTGTGGAGCTTCGATTTAGGAGATTGTAGAAATGTTCCTTCCAATGTTCCAGGATGGTTGTGCTATCAGTGAGGATAGTAGGATTGTCAGCAGCCTTCAGAGTAACTGTTGAAGAGCGGGATGGTCCATACAGCTCATTCAGTTTGGCATAGAAATTACGGGCATCAGCTAGACTTTGGAGTTCTTGAGCTTTCTGTTGCCACCACCTATTTTTCATGTCTCTAATTTGTGCCTGGCAGTTTCGCTTAACATCTTGAACATGAGTCTTCTTTGTGCTAGAGGTTGGATCTTGAAGAGTGGATAGGTAGGCTTCTTGCTTGGCATTGATGAGCTTCAAAATTTCTTCATTGTTCTCCTCAAACCAGTCTTGTCTTTTCATTTTCACAAAACCTATAGTTTTCTTTGCAGACTCTCTAATTATTGTTCGTAGCGTTGACCATTCTTGCTCTAAATCTTTTGTGCTGACTGGATTTTCTGCCAATTGGTTTGAGATCACTTTCTGAAAATCTGCGACTATGGAAGTATCCAAAAGTTTGTGTGTGTCAAACTTCCGTCTGAACAGACACGGATGATGTGTTGTTGGTTTCTGGTGTAGGGATATTCTTAATCGACTGAACAGAAGTTTATGATCCGTCCAGCAGTCATCAATATTTCTCGCAGTCTTTGTGATGAGAATGTCTTTTTTGTCCCTTTGTCGGGTATGCCAGAGCTTAGATCGTGGGTGCATCCAGGTGGTCTTAAAGCAGTTAGGTAGTCGAAATTGAGTGTTGAAATTGGTGGTGAATAGTTCATGCTCAGCACACAGACTGAGAAGCAACAATCCATTTCCATTGCAGTTACCGAGGCCCTGCTTACCCATTACATTTTCCCACAGCCGATTATCTCTCCCTATTTTGGCATTGAAGTCACTGAGTAGTAACAGTTTGTCCTTACTTGAAATCTTGGTGAGGGTTGCACTCCTGGTGGTAGAATGTGTTCTTAACTTCATCAGCATCTAATGTGGGAGCGTAAGCAGAAATAAGCGTCATGAATATGACTAGCACAAGCTCACACCTCACAGTCATAACAAGTGGCACTACGTGTACAAATATTGTAAATCAGTATCTGAACTGGTGTTAAGGATATGGTTACGTAGTAGGGGAAGTAAGCCATTAGTCTTGGAGTGAATTTATTTATTTATTTTTTGGGGCTAGGAGGCTGTTGACAATTGTGAATATTTTGACCATATAAGTCTTGGTCAGTTTAATTTTCAATATTTTACTGTCTCTTGCCAGGGAAGAGGAGTATTATTTACAATTATTGGACTTTTGTAGAGTATGCAGTTCTTTCTTAAAACCATTCATTTTAACAATTAATGCTACATCGTCTGCAAAAATGTTCGGTTGTCTTTGGTTAATGTGGAATTATAGAGTGGAAAGAGAATCGGTGACCACCCCCTGACCTGTGAATGCCTGCATTTATTTTGAAAGTAGAAGATTCTTTCTCATGATTGCAAACAAAGAAAGAACTATTACAAGGGAAGCTATATAAAAGATTATGAAAAGATGGAGGAAGGATGGAATGTTTTTTTGTGCAAGCAAAGCTGATGTACATTATCGGTGAAACTGAAGTCAAAAGAGATAGGGGGAGGTGAGCATTTAAAGTTAGAAGTTGATGAAATACCTAAAGCTAAACGGATCCTTTGAGTTGATGCTGAAACTTCTTTTTTGAAGCCAAATTGGTTAATGTTTATAATTTTGATACTAAGATGGAAATTATTTAGTGTTTCTTTTATTTTTTCAAAAAGTTTACCCAGAAATGAAGGTATGCTTAATGAGGAATGGTTTTCAGGATATTTTGAATATTTGTTGCATTTTGGAATTAGAATTATGCAGACTATTTTCCAAGAAGTAGGGATATACGATAAAGTAGACATACATTGAAGATTATTGAAAGCACACTAGTGTGAAATTTTGGTACAATTTTTAAGTTGGGAGCCTATCAGGGCCTGCCGTCTTTCTAAGGTAATTCCAAGTCACATTTGATCAAGTGGTCAAGTAAATGTAGGAATAGTGGGGGAACTGTATTTGGTTTGTCAGGTAGTTGAAAGCAATTAAAGAGCATTTCTGCAAAAATCTGTTATTTAGTCAAGGGTTTGTAAGAAGTTAAATAAGTTAAACACACACTTTCTCTAATTGTCTTAATACATTATACAAGGATTCTGACATTTTAAAAATTCTGGTATTTTAAAGTACTGACGGTGTGTTCTCACGAAAACCTTTTACTTGCATAATACACTAGAAACTAGAAACTTAGAAACTTAGAAAGAGGAGGTCATATCTGGACCTTGAAACATCGTCGTCCATCCAATTCTAAATAACATATGTACAAATTGATATTGACATTGGTAATGAAGTGATTGTTAGTGAACAAAGAACAGATATTAATAATCGATTGTCTTTAATATCATACAAAAATTTTATTTTTCTTGTATAAGTTAAATAAGTATTTGGAAAAAGTATGTCAGGACACAACAAGGACCAACCCTGACAAATGTCTCAAATTTCAAAGCTCTGGATCTTCAAGTCTGTATGCTTTGAGAAAAAGAAAATCAAAATATGTTTTAACTTCATTGAATTTCAAAATAATTCTCAGTTGTACACTTAGGTCCTCCCACAGTAAAGTATTTAAATTGAATGTCTAAACAATTGTCAGTTGTGCATTTAGCCTCACCCGGAGAACACTTCTGCTGAATTTTGAAGCTGTAAGCCTTTCTGTAGTCCTTCTGCATGCTGTGATGTTTTCTCAGAAATACTTGAAGTTTATTTAAAAAATTGAAATAAAAAATGTTAAAAAATCTGTGTGCACTTGGACTCTGAAGAAAGCAATTGTATATAGTGGGAAGAAGGAAAACATGAATTTGGCACAGGGTTCTATTTAAGTGGTAGGGTACAACACTGATAGATTATAGGTTAATAAATGAAAGAATTTGTCTCATTAGACTTAGGATGAAATTTTATAATGTTACATTTGTATCTGCACATGCTCCTACAGAGGAGAAGTAGGATGATGTAAAGGAGATTTTCTACGCTGAATTAGAGAGAGTCATNGAGTCATATTGGGGGATTTCAATGCCCAGGTGGGCAAGGAAAGTTATGTGCTACCAGCATGTGGACCGTATACCATACACGAAAATACTAACAATAACGGAAGAAGGTTAGTGGATCTAGCCAATGGTAAAAACCTTGCGGTCTCAGATACATGGTATCCACACAAAAGATGTCACAAGGGTGCTTGGAGATCACCTGACAGCCGATATTTGGGTTAGATAGATCATGTAGTGGTAGACAGGACACACTTTAAGAATATAATTGATGTAAGACGTATGAGGGGAGCAAAGGTAGAAACAGACCATTTTCTAGTAAGGGCCAAAGTTAATTTGAAAGTTAGTAAGACACCAAAAATAAAGAAAAGTGAAATGGGGAAATGGGATGTTAAAAAATTAGAAAATGAGGAATACAAGGAGAAATATTGTAAAGAGCTAGAAAATGCACTCCTGAAGATCAATGATTCAAATGATTCAAATGTAGAAAAGATGTGGAGTAATGTAACAGGAAGCATAGTAGAGATATCGGGGAAGGTGCTAGGGAAGGAGGGAAGACCAAAAAGAAATGAGTGGTTTGATGAAGAATGTGGAAAGGCTCTCCATGAAAGGAATATGGCGTGTGAAAAGTACAGGAGAAGAGCGACAAGACAAAACGAACAAACATATAAAGGAAAAAGAAAGGAGTGTAACAAGCTGTATAGGAAGAAAAAGAGACATGTGGGATAGTAAGATGGAAAATATTAAGGAAAAGTACAATTGCAGAGAGCTAGAGAATGGTACAGGGAAGTTAAATACATCAAGAATGGATTTAAACCTAGAGCAGTAATCATTAGAGCGCATAATGGAACAATTCTAACGGAGGGAAACAAAATTTCGAGTAGATGGGCAGAGTACTACGCGAATCATTTTCAGTACAAAGAGGATGGAAGTAAGAGGGGATATGAGAAACATGGGGAATACCAAACAGCGGAACCAGACGTAGCTCCACCATCGGTACAAGAAATTAAAAAAGCTGTAGCAAGCTTGAATAGTGGTAAAGCGTCAGGATGCAATGGAATTCAGAGTGAATTATATAAATGTGGTGGGGATGCGATGATGAAAATTATGCACCAACTGATTACGAAAGTTTGTGAAATGGAAGTACTACTCAGGGAATGGAAATGTGGAATTATTAATCCAATACACAAAAGGGATGAAACGTTGTGTAACAATTATGGAGCCATCACCTTACTCTGCACAGGCTACAAAGTGTTATCTAAAATAGTGTGTTATAGACTCAAACCATATGTAGATGAGTTGATTGGAGAGTATCAGAGTGGATTTCGGTCGGATAGATCAACAATAGACCATATATGTATTATGAGACAGATATTGGATAAATGTTGGGAAAGAAATATTACTCCACACCATCTATTTCTCGTTTTTACGTCCGCCCACGACAGTATTTGGAGAGAGGAAATGTGGGATCAGATGCATGAGATGGGAATACCTAAAACGTTGGTAGGGATGTGCAGGCTAATGAATGAAGAGAACCAAGCTAAAGTTAAAACAGGTGTAAACATATCGGAAGAAATAAGCTTTGAAACAGGATTTAGACAAGGAGATAGTGTAGCCCCGATGTTGTTTAATGTAGCATTGGAAATAGCGTTTCGTAAGGCTGGAATAGACTACTGTGGGAACATTCTGTATAGAACACACCAAATACTAGCGTTTGCGGATGATATAGTGATATCAGGGAGGAGAGTGGAGGATGTGAAGGAAAAATTCATCCAGTTGGAAGAATATACTTCTAGGCTTGGTCTGAAGGTAAATGAAGCAAAAACAAAATTTATGACAGTCTCCAGAAGGAAAAATATCAAAGATACCAAAATTATCATTGGTAAACATAAATTTGATGTAGTACAAGAATTTATTTATCTGGGAACGTTGCTTACAGCGAGAAATGAAATAAATATGGAGATAGATAGAAGAATAACAAATGCTAATAAAGCCTATTTTGCTCTACTTCCATTAATTCAAAACCATATCGTGCCGCGCCAAACCAAAATTAGGATATACAAAACACTAATTAGACCGGTGATTGTGTATGGTGCTGGGACATGGACATTAACAAAAGGGGTATGTAAAAGATTGAAAATCTTTGAAAGGAAAATTCTCAGGAGAATCTATGGAGGGGTTAAGGAGAATGGTCAGTGGAGAGTATGGTATAATAACGAAATAGCGCAGTTGTGCCAAGATACTGACGTCACGTACATAAGAGTAAGTAGATTGAAATGGCTGGGTCATGTTAATAGGATGGATGAGAGCAGAACTGTAAAGAAGGTGGTAAATGGCCAACTGGATGGAGTGAGGACAAGAAGAAGACCAAGAAGTAGATGGTGGGATTGTGTGGAGGAGATTTGAAGAAAGCCAGGATTATGAACTGGAAGTTGGCGTCAAAAGACAGGGAATAATGGAGGAGGCTTGTCGAGGAGGCGAAGGTCCATTTGGGACTAGAGCCAACTGAAGAAGAAGAAACAATTGTCAGTTGTGCATTTTAGCCCCACTTATGTTGAATTTTGAAGCTGTAAGCCTTTCTGTTGTCCTTCTGCATGCTGTGACTTTTTCTAAGAAAGACTTGAAGTTTATTTAAAAAATTGAAATAAAAAATGTTAAAAAATCTGTGTGCACTTGGACCCTGAAGAAAGCATGTACAATAGATAGAGCTTGTGACTCGTCCATCTTTGCTCTATCTGTGTGTGTTATATACCTGTTTATTCTTGGGGTAGTTTGCCTTTAAATTAATTACTCCGATAGTGTTATAAACTTTAAAAAATTTAAAAAAGAGAAAATTCAAGAATTTTGACATTTTAGAGGTTATTACGTAGAAAGAAGTCATAACTCTAGGTTGAAATTGTATTTTTTTCTTCTATGAGAGAGAAAAAGTTAAGTCTACGATTTTATCGCTTCATCAAGAAAGATTTTTTTCTTATTTCTTTGCTAAATTAAAATTTATAGATTCTTGAACTTCGAACTGAAGGCCAGAAAACAATACATGCCTCGCAGCGTTAGTTAACAAATACACATTAGAATGTAACCTGTAATGTGCTGAGCCAATTTTTTGAAGTGGCTAATCCAAACCAATCGTAAGATAGTTAACCCTTCAGCTGATTCATCTTTTTTTTACGCCTTATGAGGAACATCCATCTGACAGGTGGGTAGTGAGTATGGTAAACTTTATCAACAAATGTTAATGTATTTTTTATTTGTTCATTTTGATGTTCCTTAACTTAAATGACAAAAAATTACAATTCACTATTTAAAAAACATACATAACAATATTGCGCAGTTGTATCGTGGGTTTTGTCACGAGATTTGTAGAGAAAAACTGTGGTCAATGCGTTAGAACGCATTTAAGTTGAGTGTATATTGGACGCAACCACTAAACTAAGAACTCAGCGTGAGCTCTATTTTCACAATATTCAATTGGTAACCTTTTATCATTAACATGTAATACATTAGGTACATACGTAATGTAATAATGATTATGAAAATTATTCAATTTTCCGAAGACGCTTGGTTCTAGAAGTACCAGGCTTCTCATCTAAATAAGTTCCCAGGGAAAGAACTTCTTGATACTATGTTCTGTCGTCGTTCTGCTCCACACTATAACTCATAACTTCGGTGGATAGTAAAGGATCCATCTAAAGTATGATTCATTGTGTTCCACAATTGGTGCATGTGAAGCATACGAGCAGTGGCCGGTTAACGCCAATTTTTGACGTTTGAATGGAGCACCCTGCTATTATGTTTTGCCTTAAAAGAAGACTCCCATAAACATTTCAGATCTTAAAAATATATTTTAGAGGTAACTACCGAGCCCTAAAATGTCGAAATTTTTAGTTTCAAAATTGCCGTTGGATCAGGAATCGTCAACAGTTGATGTTGGGCTTCAAGCGGTCCTAAAAGTTTCAATGAAATCATGAGACAGATCTATTGTTTTTTTCTCCATGTACCACACTTTAGCTTATCACTTTTTCGGATATCGAAGGTTCCTTCAGAAGTAAAAGACATGCTCATGCAGTGCATGTCGTGAAAGTACACGAAACACATAAGCAGTGACCTGTAACTTGGAACTATGGAAACACGCGGTGAATTGTTTGAAGGGAGATAGCCCAGTTTCTTTCTTATTCAATGAACTTTGTAACCAAAATTATCATTTCAAAGTATTGGATCCACATTTTGCATTTGGCCCAAGAACAAACAGTGAGGAAATAGTGAAAAGTCAAGAATTTTTTTTTTTTTTGATTTCGTGTCATATGTTATGATGTGGCGATATTCAGAGTATCAGGCCCGAACTTCCACCTAACCATATTGGTTGCAGGAAGGAGGGATGTTTGATTACAGGAGAATGTAAGGTACCGAACTGACACTCGTCTGGAATAGATGAGGGGGAAACAGGAGTTGAAAACCTCACCCAGTTCGTCCGAGTGGGAAATGGAACCCATGCTCTTCCGCGCAGCAGATCGAAGACTACCATTGTCGTGGCGTTGGTTAAGCCTAGCCAGACATTTATGCATTCTAACAGCCCTAATGACAAGGAAGCAAGCTGTGGTCAATGGCCCGGAACGAGTAGAGCGGTGGTCGGTTTAATGGTACATCAATGAAGAACCATTCCTTTAATAATGTCCAACTAACATGCAGTGCGGTGAGTCAGAGCAAAGGCGGCGGTGCTCCGTCGTATGGATCTCTGACACGGGGCGAGGAACAATAAGAATAATTCGTTGAGAAGTTCACCGGTTTGTACAAGACGAACTTTAGCGAAGGTTGATTAGAGGGACAGTGCAGTAGCAAGGCGGCTCGCTCGGAAAGACGAGGGTCGTGGCTACCGCCACTATTTCTTGCTACCGCAGGGGACTTACATCTAGTAAATACGTGTTTGGCGAACACGGGGCCCCGAGTGAGTCTGTCATTACTTCCACCTACTTGTGCTAGGCTCCTTCCTTTCTCTTTCCTGACCTCCTCTGGTCACCTCTTGTTCTTTTCGATCCCGACGCTATTAGAGCTAGGGTATCTTTCATTTTCCTCTTCTTTCCTTATTCTCTTCTCCTTTTCCCCACAGGGGGCTGTTTTGACTAAGTATGGGTTTAACGAATCCACGGCCCCGAGCTGGGGACTGGTACTGCGCCACCAGTCCTCGGACACCGTAAGCTTTGGGCATGTGTCAGCG
>NNCF01125962.1:981793-993455 GCA_002313205.1 Laupala kohalensis | reverse complement strand
AGTCCTCGGACACCGTAAGCTTTGGACATGCTTCAGCGACCACCATTGGCGCGATGGTGGAAAGTTGCATGTTTTAAAGGACGGAGATCTTGCCTGCATTGGCCGGGTCGCAATGAAAGATTAAACCTCTATAAAAAAAACCCTCAATCTCAAGTTGTGTTACGCGCCGATGAGGTGAATGGGTGTTGAGGATAAACACTCGCTAGGGGACAACCTCTGGAGCAACTGCCGCACCTCAGTTGCGCAAGGTTTAGTGGCGTGATACGAAAGCTCCACGTCACCCGACATTCCCTCCGTACTCGTGGGACCAAAGAGACTGATTCTTCGACTTCCCTGTCTTGCGGAGTGGGTGTACCGTAAGGTGAGTATTCCACCCAAGGATCTTTCAAGCAGCCGATCGTTCACAGCCCTCCCGCTTCAAAAGATACAATGGAAAAGAAACAACATTCAACATCAGAATGTTTTTATTACTATGAGCAGAAAGGACGGAACTTTTGAAAAAGTTTTACCCTTTTATATATTTAAAGGGCTTCAAGGAATATGTGGCACACTGAAGGGCATAAAAAGGTTAAGAAATAGATCCATGTTGGAAACCAACTCTAACAAACATGCTCTAACCCTTTTAAAATGTGAAACGTTGGGAGAGTTCGCTGTAAAGTGCGAGCTGGGTTGTAAGTTGCAGGGATATCATGGAATGTCAACTGAAGAGCTGGATGCGGAATGGGCGGCTGACCACGTAGTTGAGGTCAGTCAGATCATGAGGAAGGTTACAGAAGACCAGTTCCTTCGTCGTGACCTTTGACTGTCCGAAACTACCAAAGGATATTAAAGCTGGATGGTTTAACCTACCGGTGCGACCCTTTAAACCAAATCCTCTGCGCTGTTTCAAGTGCCAGAGGTTTGGACATACAACATCATGTAACGGCCGTAAAACATGCGGTATATGCGGGAAGGAAGCACACGAACCCGGCCTTTCATACTCGGGACCTGCTTAGTGTATTAATTGCTCAGGCAGCCACCCGGTGTGGAGCAGGAAGTGTGTCGCCTTTCTGGAAGAAAAGAAAGTGCAGGAAATTAAGACTACGGAGAAGATTCTAGTTATCTTCGACCGTCACGAGATTTCTCGGAGACTTCCCTCGAAGATTTAATTCATCAGCTCCCTCGACCAATCCTCCTCCTTGGAGATTTCAACGCCCACAGTGTACTGTGGGGCTCGTCGAGCGATTGCCCCAGGGGCTGAATTGTCTCTTTGAGCGAGAAGATTTATGCTTAATGAACACCGGGGAGATGACCCACTTCGCATTTGGCACGTGGTCATGGACTGCTATAGACCTGTCAGTTTGCTATCCTGAAGTTGCTGATATCTTTCAATGGAAGGTAGAAGATGATCTGCATGGTAGCGATCTATCTGCATCCTATCTGGTTGTCCTTGCAGGAACGTGCGACTGTTCCCGAATTCAAGCCACGGAAATGGATTCTCAGAAAGACTAATTGGACACTACACCGTTCTCAAGCTGTCTTCAGAGAAATTGATAGTGTCCAAGAAAGGGTGGACCATCGGCCCCAGGTGATTCATCACGCCGCTGAAGAATTCATTCCGAAAACATGTTTCCGCAAAGACGTCATGTCCCATGGTGGAACGACGCATGTCGGTCCGTCATTCGGGCAAGGCGAAGAGCATTGCGTAGATTTAAGGGTTGTCCATCTCCGCCGCATATCGGATTGCTAGAGCAAAAGCGCGCAGAACTATCAAAGAATCCAGATCCACCTCCTGGAAAGAGTTTCTAAGCACCGTTATGAGAACAACATCGTCCACTAAAGTATGGGAGTCAATCCGAAATATATCTGGAAGGTATTCTCGAGTCCCAATATCTAGGTTCAATTATCAGGGTCGTGTTCTCACCAACAACAGAGAAATGGCTGAATACTTTGCTGACCTAACATCTGCAGCAAACTGGTAGAACGCGAGAAAAAGGGCTCCTGATTTCGCGAATAAGGGAAATAGTAGAGAGCATATCTTTTTACATTCGTTCCACCAACTGGGAACTCTACAACTCTTCCTTCTCTATGTGGGAACTTGAGTCAGCTCTACCAACAGTCCACGACACTGCGCCTAGCGCTGATTCAATTCGTTATGATATGCTGAGACAACTCAGTCTCGAGTCGAAAGAATACCTTCTGGATATCTTTAATCTTTCATGGTCCGAGGGAGTGTTCCCTAATTCCTGGAAGGACGCAACGCTTCTCCCTGTACTAAAAGCAGGTAAGGACAAAACGACCATCAGTAGTTATTGAAGCATTGCCTTGACGAGTTGCGGCGGTAAATCTCTGGAGTGAATTATCAACCGACGTCTCGTCTGGTATCTTGAAAAGCATAATTTGTTGAGTCGATCTCAGTGGTTTCAGGAAATTCCATTCCACCTTGGACAACTTACTCCTCCTGGAAACAGCAATTCACCATACTTTCGTCCGAAGACAACATGTCAGAATATTCTACGACATCGAGAAGGCTTATGATACTATTTGGCGTCATGGCATTTTAAACCAGCTCTATGCCTGGGGATTTAGAGGAGGTCTTTCTCTGATGCTACTGTCCTTTTTGGATCAGCGTTCCTTCCGCTATAGAATTCGAAGAGACACCTCGCATCTGCTTCTTCATAAGAACGGTGTTCCTCAGGGCTCAGTCTTGAGTGTAACCTTATTTGCAGTAGCCATAAACAGCATAACGTCTGCTGTAAAGAATCTTGTTTTACACTCTCTTTTTGTCGGTGAGTTTGCTATCTTTTGTTCATCAAATTGTGTTACAGGTGCGGAGCGACAAATCCAACTTGTCCTCAATAAATAATAGCACTGGACAAAAAAACAGGTTTTCGTTTCTCTGCTGAGAAAATGCGCTGTGTTCTTTTCAGTCTTCTGGCAGAACCTCACGACGCCCTGGGGAACAACGTTCTAAAATTTATCCTTTGTAAAATTCTTTGGTCTAATCTTTGATCAGAGGCTGAATTGGGTTGAACATCTGACAGACCTAAGAGCGAGAACATTAAAGTCTGAATTTATTGAAGTGCCTGAGTAGCAGGGAATGGGACGCTGATCGCTCCTCTTTGCTCCAGTTTTATCGAGCGTTCATAAGATCTCTGCTCGATTATGGCTGCGTTGTATATAGCTTTGCTCGTGCAAGCTATTTAAAGAAGTTGGATAGTGTCCACCATGTATGTGTCTGACTAGTTACGGGAGCCTACAGCACTAGTCCCATTCCGAGTTTGTATGCCGAGAGTGGCGAACCATCACTTTACCTCCGGCGGCAACTCATGCTACGACACTTTTGCCGCGTGCTAACTTTACCCGACAATCTGGTGCACAACGCGGTGTTTCAACCTTCTTCTTCCATCTGTTTCTACAACAGACTGTGAGCAACCAATGCTTTTGGATATTGCTCCAAACAAATTTTGGAAACCCTGATTATATGCAATCAATATGTTTTAAGCCAAGCTTTCAGTAAGACTCCTCGGGCTTTGCACAAACCGAAGATTAATTTCGATCTTCTGCATCATGACAAGAACACCACTCCAGCTGCGATGTTAAGGGTATACTTTCATCTAATCCTCGACCGGGTCCATATCCCTGTGTTTACCGACGGGTCGAAGCAGGCTGATTGTGTCGACTGCTTCGTGGTGTTTCCCCGTGAAACCTGTGGCTTCCGTCTAGGCGACCTATGCTGCGTTTACACCGCTGAGTGCTACGCTATATTGAGAGCATTCCGTCAACATAGTACTCCTGCGGATCACATTTCCTGATTTGTTCTGATTCGCTAAGTGCCCTTCAAGCAATCCAGAATATGTATCCAGCTGATTAGCTGATCCAGAACGTCCAGGATGTGCTTTTCTTACTGCAAAATGGTGGAAAGAACATAATATTTTGCTGGATTCCCGGACACGTGGGAATAAGAGGAAATGAGGAAGCAGACGTTTCCGCAAAAGCGGCATGTCTCAATAATCGCGTGGATTGCTTCACGATTCCAAAACGAGATCTCATAAATTCCATCAAGATATGGATTATGAGTGAATGGGACAATGAATGGTTAGCTGTTGAAAGAAATAAGCTCCGACTTATCAAATCCTCTGTAAAATCATGGAGCAGTTCCTGTAGGCCTGCCCGGCGCGACGAGGTCTTGCTGATCCGCCTGCGCATAGGATATTGTTCTCTGACTCATAGGTTTCTCTTTCTACTTGAGGATGATCCCGTTTGTGAGGAGTGTAGCTGTTCTCTGACTGTGCGTTACCTACTAACTGATTGCAGAAGATACTCGAGAATACGGAGACAAATTGGGCTGGCTGCAGATATACCAACAGTTCTCGGAAATGAAACGGTTAATGTTCGTAAACTATTGAATTTTATGAGTAGATCGGGGCACCTCCCACAAGTTCTCGGGAGGGTTTAAAATTTGTATTCTTTTTTCCTCTTTCCTGTCTTCTTTTCTTTCAAACTTCGTCTGTAATTAGAAAATATGTTTAGAATTTTTCTTTCATTTTTATGATATAATGTATTGGGCAACTGTTTCCTTTTCTTTCGTCTTTGTATTTGGATATTTGTTGAATTCAGGAGGGGTTTTTAGTGGATATGGTCGAGATATTCGGCGAGTTCCTCACAGGGGGAAGAGTCACTATGGCTCTTCTCTATGGTGTGAAACTGCATATTTCCCCACCTGCATGGGCTCTAATGGCCTTGCTGTTGACGAGCCCTTAAAGCCCCAATAAAAAACCCAACTATTTCTTGCGCCGAGCTACTGTCAGCTTTCCGACACCTCTTTGTCGCGCCTGTTTGTATTCGTAGTGTAGTTTGTGACGATCCAATCTCTTGATACGATTACAGATTTTTGTTAACAGGCGAGTTTCCTTGATGTCTTTGAATAGTTTCTGTGGTATCAGGACGTAAATTGATTGAAATTTTCGTTTCATTCCAATGTTTCCAGATTTCTCTACGAATCTCTCTCGTTCTGTGTATAGCATGTTCCTATTAGATCATGTAGAAATAATTTTTACTTAAATCACTTTTGAGATCTCTCAGTTCAAGGTCTAAACGTGTATCACAATGTCTAAGATAAGAAATTAATTTCACAATGGGATCAACGAAAATATGGCAGCGTTGAGACGTGTACTATAATTAGAGTAATCCACAAGAATTGATGAGTATATCTTTTGGAATTGACAGCTTAATTTATGGGTTTAAGTTTATTTGGATTTGAGGTATTACACGCACTTTGACTGAAGTCAAGTTGCCAACTATTCACGAAACTTGGAAATATTCACCAAAGTAGTTTTTATTAATTAATAATTCATCTTCTCATTTTTTATATTGGATGAGAACAATTCTTTTGTGTTTTTAAAACTAATTAATTTAGACTGTCGTTTGACTCCTTCTTTGACATGGGTCGCATTGTCTGAAGTCACGTGATGCTGTTGCCATTTCCGTTAGAACAGTATTTTCCACAGATTTAGGCGAATTATTCTTCAAAATGATCTGGTAGGTTGCGTTTCTACTTCTATTTGCTAAGTTTTAGTAGCTTTTTTTCGCTACATTAAGCCGGTACTGTCGCCAGAATATCAAAAACACATGATCCCGCGAAAGTTGCTCCATATAAGCCCGTAGTAATTTAAAGTCAAATAATTCAAAATTTTGCTCTGTAAGGGTATAAAAACTCATCGCCACTGGATCTAGAATGGTTCAAACTCATTTAATTGTTTTTGCGGGAGTACTTAAACCTAGTCGCTTTGACGCACATAATACTTTAAGTAATACAACATTGTCGTGACAGTGGTCAGCTGCCACGACCGTCCAAAAACAGAAACTGCCGCCCTCCACCAACTGAGGTCCTCCAACCGCCCTTACACCAACACACACATACACACACATGCCAACTCATTGTACAGTGAAGCTACATATTTAAAATGAGTGAAATGTACGAGCTGTGCAATCCACCAAGTATTTTTAAATTAAAAAGTTAACAACGGTTGTCCGAATGTGCACAGGGCCCACAACGAGTGCAGTGTGTTCAAAATGCATTTACATTAGGCTGGATTGACTGCATTCCTTATGACCATATGGTTATGGCACAGGACTCCTTAACATTTCGTTCCGACGACTACCGGCAATTGCCTTGCGAGTTAAATCTAATGTCGATTACACGAATGGTGGTTCTCATTTTTTTAAATTCACACTTTCTGTTGTAATGACGAACTTTAACGTATTTCCGTATTTTCCACACTTTCTGTTGTAATGACGAACTTTAACGTATTTCCGTGCAATTTAACGTATTACATATGACTATCTCTGAAACCTATGTTGGTGTCCAACGAATATCCAGCGGAAAGACGAGTGAACATTTGATAGTTTTATTTCCCTTACGCACAAGCATAAGGTGTCGTTTCCGATTCCTTTTCTCAGATAAAGGTCTCTAAGAGCTTCCCTGTTTTTGTTCTGTTACATAAGTTAATGATATTTGGCACTCAGCCATATAATTTTATGACGAATACATCGGAAACTTTAACGTTTTCGATTCTTTTGTAAGACGGTAGGGATTCAAAATTCTCGTTTGTGGTATCATCGTTGAAAGGCTGCATACCACACTACTCCGAACGTTCTGCCATTAGGTGGGGGAACAAGGAATTAGTACGTTGGTTAGATTGGTGATGTCAAAGAGACTTCTCAGTTGGGACAGTGCCAACTTACACATTGGTGATGATCCATTTCACCGAACACAACCCCGCCCTTTACAATTGATAACTGCCTTTTTAAGGGATCTCCGGACCTCATCGTGTTGTTGTTTGAGGTCTTCGAATGCCGGACGTTGCACAGTGGAGCCGATTGCCGAAAGGTTGGCCATAATATGTTAGCCTCCACCCAGCATTCTGAAACTTTTTTGAGGTCACTGATAACGCATCCGAAATCTAATTTTAAAAAACAATAGCAAAGACAATATGGCGGAAATAATTTGAAAATGTCTAATAATTTGAAAAACTGTCCATCTATATTTTATTAGAATTTCATACTATGGAAAGATGGAGATTACTGTGAATGAATGAGAACTCTAATTTCGAGGGGGGAAATTTCAAATCCAGTAGTATGTGAAATAATAATGATAGAAAACCTCGATGACAGGTTTCATAGATTATCAATTAAAAATTGAAATTCAAAGACTCTGAAGAATTGTTGATAATAGATTTCAAGGATAATTAGTCATTTGCCTTCTTCCCTAAGTTTCATTTGGAGAACGTAACCTAGTGCTTCAGTGGAATTTTCTACCCACAAATTGGAACTCTTCCTTCTTTTCGAACATTCACTTGATTCTACAAATTCTTTAGTTTTATGACCCCCTCATAATTTTTCTCTATTATGAAGAGGGAATATTTCTTCCAGCCAATCTTCATTCTTTTTAAAAAATCTTTCCTTCACCTTGTGACATTTTTGCCATCTTAACCTTAGTTGGTAAATCAATCTCCGCAATTTACATTAGATATCATCTGTTAGTACATACGATTTCATTTGAAGCTTTTTGGATACATGATTTTTAATAATGTCATAAATTTCTTGTCCTTGGTCATTCATTCTGTCTTTAGTTAATTTAAAAATTTCTGTCCTAGTTAAACCAATGCAAGACTGGTTATCATGACCTGGAACAAATTAAATTATTTCCTTTATTTTTTCGTCGGGTAAATAATGTAAAATCAACTGGCATTGGCATATCACATGCTTAATAGCATGAACATTTCTTTCTCAGTTATAGAAAATGTTTAATTTTCAAAAATTGAAAAAAAAAAGTTATTTGTTGAGTAGTGTGTACTAATTCCAGTTGAGTTAAAATTCTATGAGTTGTGCAAAATTCATTATTATTAATAAAAATTGGCCAATAAATAATCTGTAATTATTTAAGAAAGATACATTGACTGTATAAAACATCTATGTAAAAGAAAACATATTAATCAGTCATGTAGGGAATGTTCTAATTGTAGTAGTCCGTAAACTTTCAAGTGGAATGCATGTTCTGTAAAATATATTTTATTTAAACAATGGGGCACATGGTAGCACCCAATTGTATATTTCATTAGCCAACAGTAATCAATAGATACCAATTGTTTTTTTAGCATAACGCATAATATTTTTTTTTAATATTTTATAATTTTTATGAGGTTTTTGGAAAAATATTTAATTATTACTATATACAATAACTTTTATAAAGAAAACAATAAGTATTATTAAAGAACAATCTCTTGCTATACTTACAATCTCTTTCTGAGGACCCCCCAGGGGACTTACACCTATTAAGTGCGTTTGGCGAACACGGGACCCCGAATCTGGCATTACTTCCACTTGTGCTAGGTCCCTTTCTTTCCTGACGTTCCTTGGTCACCCCTTGTTCTTTTCGATCCCGACGCTANTGACGTTCCTTGGTCACCCCTTGTTCTTTTCGATCCCGACGCTATTTGGTCTAGGGTATCTTTCACTTTCCTCATTTTTTTGTTCTCAATGTTTTGATATATTGTAATTAAGGAGGGATTTTAGTAGGTATGGTTGAGTTATTCGGCGAATCCCACACGCGGGGAGAGTCATGTTGGCTCTCCTTAGTGCGTGACTGCATTTTCCCTACCTGTACAGAATTTTAGGTCTCTAATGACCTCGATGTCGACGAGCCGTAAAGCCCCACACACAAAACAATAATAATAATAAAATTCTGATGACATCATTACTCTCTTTCACGTAGTAATCGTGTCCTCTTGCAACACAGGTGAAACCGCTCCGGCGTCGTCGAAGGTCACTTTAAAACTGACTAAACCCAGAGGCGGTTACCAACTTTTCAAACACCACAGTAAATGTGTTGAACTATTTCTTGAGGCATTGGCGTGACTCAAAATTCGTTAGCAGAAACTTTTTTTTTTTCAGCTTTGGTGAGCTTTTCGACAAATGGTCCCACAGTGCGTCGTGTCGCGCGCTAAAGCGTTCTCGGTGTGTTGTGCAGTCATCTCGGATGTGGTACAAGTATTTCGACGTCCACCAGTGAAGTGAAGGTTAGGGTATCGCATCAAAATCAGTTAATTGTCGTCCGCGTGGTCACACGCAGTCTGTAACAGTTGTTTTGACAGTATGTTATTTATTTAGTTAAGCATCGCACACACCAGTGATATGTGCCATTTTCCACATTGTCTCAGTAAGTTCCTTAATATTTTTCAACGTAATGACGAAAGTCTCGTGATTGAAAGTTCGCAATGCCTTCATGTTGTGGTGTGTAGATTAGGAAAAGCAAGGAAGACACGTCCTTAACGTATTGCGTCGCGAACTATGATACCTAGGTGCGAGCAAAGTAGGTTTGATAGGGAAGTAAAAAGTGTATCGAACATAAGTGGAAGTAACGCTTGATACAGGCAACAGCAGTGAAGTGGTAAAGAGTCCTCACTCGCATCACATCAATTCCGCATTCGGCAGAACTAGGCGAAGTTTTAATCTATTTCTTGCCTCCAGACATATGTAGGTTCGGTATATTTCGTTTTCTAGCAACGGAACAATTTGAATTAAATGAAACTGATTAAAGTATTAAAGCAACTCAACAACAATGAATTATCTTAGCGTAGTACGAATTCAAAATATCATGTGCATTGTCGACAACAAACGGAAATATACATTATATGAACTAAGCACAACAATTATCACTCGAATATTAAATACACACATCTAAAAATTATAAAAGGAAAAAACATTAAACAGATCAAAAAATAAATCAATTATAGATTCATGAGCTAAAACTGATGTTACTTTGTTTATAGATTCATGATTATGAAACTGTTATTTTGATAATAGTGCTTCTGAATTAATTTATTAAAATCAAGATACCAGATTATTCACAGGTCGAAGCTGATTCATATCCGGCACGGAGGACCGGAGCACGAGTCGTACCCCCAAAACACTCTGGAAACTATGGGAGTTGATGGTATCTTGATTTTAGTAATTAAAATAATTAGTTAAAGTTTGGAGGACCACATGGATTACCATGATTTTATATCAAAACAAACAAATCAATGGACATACGAATATGAATTGTTTTACAAAGGAATGACACAAAAACACGTTCCCTAATAATCCCACCAAAAATATAGCCTAAACACACAAGAAATCAATCGACATACATGTAAAATATCCAATACTCAAACTTACAGCTAAACACATGACATTCATTTAAAGATAAAAGAGGCATGATTATGTACAACAAGGTTCAGTTAAATGTTATTGAATTTCGTCAATGATTTTTTGTTCTGGAGATGAAGGGAGATTGAATTGATCATGAAAGATCATACTGTTCGTGAGATTTTCACTGGCCAGTGAAATATGTGAGCTCAATGTAGTTCTTGTAGCATTTTCTGATGCTCAGTTGGCGTACAGCGTTTCAGGCGGTTGGAAGATGCAGTAGGCAGCGACGGTGTGTGGATCCATCAATATTATTTAAAGTTTATATGATCACACTGTTTCCATGATCACAATAAAACCATATTCATGACAGTTCCAGATGGTCGCATCACATGGTTGCAGGAAATGTATAGTTTTACCTCACGCACAACACGCTTCACAAAATGATCATGACGGACGCAGTTATGGCCCGATGTTGACTCGACGAAGTCTGAAGTGAGAGTGATGATTGAGCAAATGAAGCTACGGGGCCTTCCTCGCTAATTCGAGGGAACACTCTCACGCGCAAATACATTATTATTGTATTGTTCGTGTGCAAATTAAAGAATTTGATACAAATTAAAAGAGTTGATTCAATATTACATTAAAATTAGAAAATTGACGTTCAGAATTTGTGACGATTCTCCATGTAATGAATATGTAAATATGTATATTTATTATCGAGAAATGTCTGGGAGAGAATAGAGCTCTCTAGGGGCAGATTGACGTGGTTAAACTTTTTAGATCTATTGTTAGTATTAGATATTATTAGATTCTGGTGGAATGCACCATTACGAAAAAATAATTGCACAGGATCGATTTGCGTCAAATCCATGGTTTTCAGAGTTGAATAAATATGTTACCAATGTTATGTTTCAGTTCAGATCACATGGGAGGCGCGTTACTCTTTAAGGAGGGATGAAAACTGCGTGACATGTGAAGAAAATGGAAAACAACCAATCACGGGTGTCGCATACGTAGTATTCGGTTATTTCGGGGTATAAATAATATAGCTGATGCCGTTATGTCCAAGATCAGATCATATAGGGTACATGACCCCCTAGAGGTGGGGTTGGGAAGGGCGAAACAATAGCGATGAATTTATAACAATATCGTTGTCTTTTATTCCATGTTCACACCAAGTAATTGAAATCCTCCTAGGAGTGAAGTGGGACGAGGGTGACGTGTAAAAGTAATTAAAATCTACCAAAATGAGGGTCGAATCCACAGTTTTCTGGATCGTTGAAATGAATATGGTCACTTTTGATGTTATGAAAGGATACAGCAAGCATGGCAGCGAGGGAAATTATTCCGAGATGGATGGAATGGTGTGCGCGTATCTGAAAAAAATCGCAAACGTGCTCTATTAATACAATTTAATAATTTTCGAGGTCGTTTAGATGAATTCACCATGCCGTTTAAGTACAAGTTAAGCTGTAATATGGGGGGGGGG